>JADDOH010003006.1:0-114861 GCA_016648135.1 Agrypnia vestita
ATCCCCCGAGGGATGGAAAACGACATGAAAACTGCCCTGCATGTCACATAGCACCACATCATTTGGCCGGATGCAAGGCCTACTTAAGGAAGACGGTAGCAGATCGGTGGAACATAGTAAGAAGAATAAAGATCTGCTACAATTGTTTGAAAAAGGGCCATCGCTCCCCCGATTGTCGCAGCAAACCATGTGGGACGCACGGTTGCAGAGAACCCCACCACCACACACTCCACGAACTGGACCACCACCTCCGGCAGCACAACCAACCACGTTTCGGGAAGCCGAGACCAAAAGGGGGACCATCAAGGAGAGCACCAAACGCCAGTTCCACGAACACCTCGGCAGCCACAACCCCCGCACCAACAACAAACGACACAGTGGGACAAACCAGTGACTATCAAGGGAGGCAGTGCGTTTATCTCAAAGTGATACCAGTGATGGTGAGTGGCCCCCGCAGGCAAATAAAAGTGCACGCGCTTCTCGATGAGGGATCGACGGTCACCCTTATCGAGCAAGAGGTGGCCACTGCCGTCGGGGCCAAGGGACCGGTCCGCAGTCTACGAATTCATGGTGCTGGTGGAATGTGCTCTTCCGACGACCGGTCCCAGTTGATAAGTGTAACCGTGCGCGGTGACGGGGCCGAATACCCGATGAGAGCGAGTACGGTCCGCAAGCTCGCTCTCCCCTCACAGTACGTAGTGAACAATAAACGCGCGCATCCGTGTGAAGATTACGCCGACATAAGTGAAGTGCGACCACAATTATTGATTGGTCAAGACCACGCTCACCTTATAGTGACAAGGAAGGTACAAGAACTGCAAGGCGGCGGCATCAGATCCCACACGGCCCTGGGGTGGGCCATACATGGCATTGTCGGAAAACAAAACCATAGTGATTACGCAACAGTATTAGCAGTTTCTAGTACAGTTTCTCCCGTAGTCGACAATACTCTGGAGGCATTAGTGCGCGAACACTTCGCCGTCGACTCATTGGGGGTAACCGCCGCGGCCCGTGTCAATAAGGAGGATGCACGAGCTACCGCTATCATGGAAGCAACCACACGACAACTACCCCCCGGTCAATGGGAGACAGGCCTCCTGTGGAAAAAGGATAGCAGAGAACTGCCAGACAGCCGCCAGTGCGCCGCCAACCGCCTGGCTGGCATTGAAAGAAAGATGGCAAAGGATGCGGCTTATGCAGAAGCATACAGAGCAAAAATGGACGAATACCTGAACAAAGGGTATGCTCACCCTCTGTCACCAGCTGAAGAAGCCAACATGGAAGGGAAATATTACCTACCACACTTTGCTGTCTTCAATGCCAATAAGCCCGGAAAAATTCGTATTGTGTTTGATGCGGCGAGCAAATGTCGTGGTATAAGCTTAAATGACACACTGATCACCGGGCCGGACCTACTAAGTTCTCTACTAGGAAGTGTATTCCGTTTTCGTGAAGGACGAGTGGCGCTGGCAGCAGACGTCAAAGAAATGTTTCTTAGAATAAAAATCCGAGAGGCGGATCAAGCAGCGCAGCTATATTTGTGGAGACAACCGAACGAACCAGAACCGACAACATATCAAATGACGTCGATGAGGTTCGGTGCAACATGCTCACCCAGCAGCGCCCAGTATGTCCGCAACCGGATAGCAGATGCCAGCGCCAACGAGTTCCCAGCCGCAGCCAAAGCAGTTCAAAATACAGTCTATATGGATGATTACCTCGACGCTTTGGACACTTCCGAAGAAGCAATCACAATGATGAAACAGGTGTCCGAGGTATTGCGTCGAGGAAATATGCATCTAGTGAATTGGGCCTCCAATAGTCTGGAGGTATTGGAACACATCGAACCAACTCTGCGAGCCGTAGAGCCGATAAGAATTATCGGAGAAGATACAACGACCGAGAGAGTGCTCGGGATTATGTGGGAACCCGCCTCCGATAAATTTGTTTTCAAATTTGTAAACCTACCGGAGCTGACGGAGGCGGACCACCCGACCAAACTACAGCTGCTGAGCGCCGTGATGAGTATTTTCGACCCGGTGGGTTTCCTAGCCTGCTTACTGATCCGGTCGAAGATACTTCTACAAGAAATAGGGCGTTCAAAGGTCGGGTGGGATGAGAAAATACATCCCGAGCACATGGGGAAATGGCGCGCATGGAATGTACTCATAAGAAATAGTGAGTGTCAAATAGCGCGCCAGTGCCTCTCGCGTCGAAGCAGCAACGTGACACTGCATGTGTTCTGTGATGCGTCCGAGAAGGCATGTTGCGCGGTGGCATACTTCGCCGAGACAGGAGAGGGCGGCATGAACGTAGCCTTCATCTCGGCGAAGTGCAAAGTCGCGCCACTAAAGCCACTCTCAATACCACGCATGGAACTACAGGCAGCACTATTAGCCGCCCGACTAGCAGCTACCATCAGAAAAGAACACCGCTGCCATATAATACGAACTGTATTTTGGACCGACTCAACAACGGTCTTATGTTGGCTGCGGACCGACCCCCGGTCCTACTCGGCGTTCGTCGCAAACAGACTCGGCGAGATCGACGAATTAACAGACGCTGAGGCTTGGAGATGGGTGCCGACACAGAAAACCCTGCCGATATCGGGACCAGAGATGGCGAACCTCCGGACCTCTCCGCGGAAGGCATGTGGTTCAGTGGGCCTGAATTCCTCAAACGAAGTGAGGCAAACTGGCCAAAGGAAAAGGCACGGCCGCAGCCCGATGAAAGTATAATGGAGAGACGGCCGGCCACTGTACTAGCAGTACGACAAACCACCACGGGGGGAGCGCTCCCAGACATAGAACGTTTTTCGTCATGGACCCGATTGCTCCGCACTACCGCCTGGGTGCGGCGTTTTGTGAATAATTGTCGTCACCTCAGTGGAAAACAGCCTGATATTACAATTTACGAAAGAACGGAGGCCGAGCGCACCTGGATAAAATACACACAGGCAGACGCTTTTGGGCCAGAGATACGGGCCCTCCAGAAAGGGGAAGTCATAGAAAAGACCAGCCGACTGTACCCGATGACACCACAACTGGATGAACACAACGTCATCAGAATGGGTTCTCGGCTGGAGCGGACCGCAGTGGAGGGCATACCGCCCGGATTAAGAGCGCCGGTTATTCTAGACGGCGCCCACCCATACACACGACTAATGGTGCGCTACTACCATGAACGCGAGAACCACCCGGGCACGGAAAAAACAGTAGCCGATATCAGAGAAAAGTTTTATGTGCTGAAATTGAGACCAACCGTGCGCCGGGTGAAATTGGCATTCCAGGCGTGCCGCAATATGAAGAGCCAGCCAAGCCCTCCATTGATGGGCCAGATACCAGATTGTCGGCTGGCGCACCATACACCTGCTTTCCACCACTGCGGTCTGGACTATTTTGGGCCAATGCAAATTACCATCGGCCGAAGAAGAGAAAAAAGATACGGCGCGCTGTTTACATGTTTAACAACACGCGCCGTACATTTGGAACTAGCCGAATCCCTGTCTGCAGATTCAGCTATACTCGCCATCAGACGAATGGCCGCGCGGCGCGGTCATCCACGCCTCTTATACTCAGATAATGGGACTAACTTCCGAGGCGCGGAAAAGGAAATGGCGGCCGCGCTGGCAGAACTCCATGACGACCCACGAATGCAGGGACATCTCACAGAAAGTGGGGTACAGTGGAGCTTCAACCCCCCGCTCGCCCCACATATGGGCGGCGCTTGGGAAAGCCTTGTACGCGCTGTGAAGCGTGCGCTGGAGGCCACGCTGAAGGAGCGGGCCCCGCGGGAAGAGACATTAAGGACCTTACTAGCTGAGGCAGAATACACAGTGAACAGTCGCCCACTGACACATGTGTCAGTAGACCCCCTGGATGACGCGCCAATCACTCCTAACCACCTGCTTCTAGGAATATCGGGCAGAAATACACATTTAACCCTTTACGGGGCATTGGATGCAAATGTCTGTTTAAAGAAACAGTGGCAGATGGCTCAGCAGATGGCTGACCTATTCTGGAGAAGGTGGATGCGGGAGTACCTACCGACCCTAGCCCGACGACACAAATGGCAAGAACCTGCGCCCGCAATCAAAGAGGGAGAGATGGCCGTCATCGCTGATCCAGCACTCCCCCGCAACACATGGCCCAAGGGAAGGGTGATAGAAACAAAAGTAGCACCCGACGGACAAGTCAGAGTAGTCCGAGTAAGAACCACGGCGGGCGAATACACCCGACCGGCAACAAGAATCATCACACTGTCCAGGGCGCCGCAGTGACGGCGTCACTATTGCAGATATTGAGGGAATCCTGTCCTTCCTGTGAGTGCAGACTGGCTACACGGGGGGAGTGTTTCGGACAGGAATTAGAAGTTCGAAACGATCGCCGTGGAACGGTGGCGTCATCACGAAACAATGCCAGTTTTGTATGTTTATGTAAACAGATGAAATAAAAGACTTTATGTGACACACTATTTTTTGGACTCTATGAATAATGTTTATTATTATAGATTTAAATATTGACATATACAATGTAATATTTATGGATTTTTGTCACATCTTTTATTTTTTAATAAAGAGAGTAAATCGCTTGCAAAGCGATAGACGATGCGCTTTTCGAAGCAATCAGCCGTTCGCGGCATTTTTGACTGACATATGGTCAGTATGGAAATCGAAATATTTTCCAAATATTTCTGGAATTTGACCCGCTCACGAGGCGTGATAATTTAGACTGGTATATACATTTCCGAGAACCAGCCCATTGGGTGCGCCCGGCTGGTATTCCGAAGATTAAAGTGGGGCGGCAGGCTGCAGACTGACCGTTCCCCATATCGCTTGCATCTGATTTACGGGTACCCAGCCCGTAAAATCAGAGTCTTGTCGCACAAGACCGACTGGACGTAGACTGGCGGAGGAGCATCATTACTAAAAAGTGCGTGGAGCACCGTACACACAAAATATAAATTAAACTTTACAAAATTCTTCAAAAAATAATTTTATTAAAAACACAGGAAAAGTCAAGAAACGCATAGAAAACATAAAATGGGGAATTAAAAATAGTGGCCCTAAAATGGACCTTTTACGCTCAACATAAGCGCAATCGCTAATATCGACCCCACCGGCCGAGCGATACCGTGCCGAAAAAGATGACTTTCAGTCCAAATCGAATATTGGCCGCTACAGCAGTCCAATTAAACTAAAACTTTCTTTATTGTATTCTTCCAGTAAATATCTATACAAAAAGTATATATTTACGACTACAAATTACATCAGAAACGTAGGAGGAATTTTGTTTGATAAAATTGTTTATAACTAACATAATATTAATTATTCACTCATTAAACTATAGTCAAAAGACGCCTTATAAAATATACTTCATAATTATTACACAAAAATTCATGTATCTACTTAAGAACTATTTTTTATTGAATTTAATGTAACTAGCCGATTGCACTCGGTACATAACTTGTAATAACTCTGTTAATACTACCTTGCGGGTCCCATAGACTATGTTAGATTATCAGCAAGGTTTAGTCTTGTATAAATTAACATGATTTACGTCTCAAAAAGACGATGAAACTATTTTTACGATTTTTTATGTCGGAGCAAAGTGCTTTCTGCCGATCTCCGCAGCCAATCGTCAGACTGATTAGTACCAAAATTCACTCAGAGATGGCGCGAGCGCTGAAATCGGCAAAGCAAGCTTTGTGATTGGCTGATTGTTTTACGATGGAGTTATGGAAGGGATTTTGTAATTTGGCTATATAAACAGTTTCATAACGGCGAGCAATTCAGTACACCTGAAGGTGCTTTAAGAGCCTATCGGACCACTTTTACCAGTCTTTCATTTCTCTCTACCTACAACGACCCTGCTGACTACTTGGACTTTCTCTGGATCTTCTTTGGCCCTTTTAAGGCAACCTCTACTACACCGGCGTTTCTAGATTGGTTTTATACGACTTTGCCATCTGAAACTTTCGGTGCGTTTCTTCGAGTTTTGGGCACGTGGAACCAAACTATCTTTTGCGTGTTCCTGTCCGGAACAGTTATATACAAAAAATAAAAATTGAAAATTGAATTGAATCGTTCCAAAAAAACTTTTGCATTTAGAATATCCTACTTCCGTTAGTTCTACTGCATACCAAAAGATCATTTGTGTGTCACTTTCCATTATTGTTTTACAATGAAAAGTGATATGCAACATGTTTGCATTTGTTACATTTTTCTTTAAATTTAGTGCAAGAATATAGTTTTTAAAATTTGATTGTTTTGTTATAAAAAATATGTAAACGCTAATGATATTTCGTCAAGGTGATATGCAAAAGAATCACTTTTAAAGCTTACAGTCACAAAGTATAAAAGTGTTCAGAGATTGACTAAACCCAATTTTTGGGCGAGGGGATGGGACACAGCAAAATCCATGCATGTGATTTTAAGACACATTTATTTTATTTAGTTTACCACAAACATAAGCATGACATACCCATACATTTTGTACATGACGGTGTAACATAATGTCATCTAAATAATATCATATGTATTATGTTACATTATTACATATATTAGAAAAGATATAAATCATACAAGGAAGATAATTTTTTTTTTTCTCTTTATTTTGGCCTTCACCAATTCGGTGTTAATAGCCAGTACAAAATATATACAATTAATTAAAAATACAGAAATAAATAACATTAATGAACAATAATTACAATATTAATAATATTATGAATACATATTTATACTAGTACTTTGATGAACAATATAAATGACATATTTTAATAACATAGATTAAAAAAGATAGAACATTTAAATTTGAATACATATAGGTACAAATTATAAATAAATATTAACAAAATTAAAAACGAAACCATGAAGCATTTCAATTCATTTAAGTAAAATTTTAATATAAAGAAAAGAAAATTGTGAGGATATAAACGAAATATATTTTCACATTTCTCTTATTTAGAAACCAATCAACATATCAAAAACGTAACAGATAAAAAACAACTTAGGTTTAACAAAGTTTTACATAATTATTTTTCAAGGTAACAATTTAATTGTTTCATATTGTTAACTAATATCGAGAAAATATTGTGAACGTTTAAAATTACACATTATTAATAAACACATATTAACAAAATTTATAAATTAGGAAAAATAATTCCATTTGTACAAATATAAAGAGAGTAGATAAAGTAGTACTTCAATATTAAGGAAAATAATCAGAATTCTAATTAATACATATCAAATAATAATTAAATATCTATATTTCAAGAAAATTGTGAGTCTATAGAAATTATAACTTCACATTTCTCTTAATGTGAATTAAACAGATAATAAAAAATTTAATAATAAAAAGAAAAAGAAAATTGTGAGTTTATAGAAATTATAACATCACATTTCTCTTAAAGTGAATTAACCAGATAATAATAAAAATAATTAATAATAAAAATAAAAAGAAAATTGTGAGTTTATAGAAATTATAACTTCACATTTCTCTTAATTAACCAAATTATAATAAAAAAAAATTAAATTAATAAAACACGTTAAATGATTAAAGTTTCATAATATTAACTTTTAAGTAGAGTATTGTTGCAAGTTTGCAAAGTGACAGTTGTGTTTGTGCTTGCTCTCTTGGATAATTACTTATTTTGGATAAAACAGATATTTATAACCTTTTTTTCCCTTTGTATTTAGTTTATATTTTGTTGTATTGTAGCATATTAACGAATTTCCGTTTCTACATCCTTAATGGAGGACTTAAGACCTCCGGATCCTCCGGATCCCCCTGATCCTCATCCTTCACCATCTACCATAAGAGGAATATCGCGTTTTCCTTTGGAGGACTCGGATTCCTCAGAAGATTCCTCTTTTTCAGCTTTTAAAAAAAGGAAAATTGAAAAAAGATCTTCAAAAATAAGACCTAAGCCCTCTACCATCGTTGCGTCTCCTCCTATCTCCCCTACGCCTTCAATAATCCCAGCTTTAGAGCCTTCTTCTGCTCCTCAGGGTCCTCTTCCTCATCCTCAACTGTTGTACTCTGATTCAGCAGTATCCCCTTTTCTGGTCTATGTTCAGAGAACAGAACGAGGTACAATCCACCCCATCGATTTTGGTAAACATATTTTGCAACAAAAAACAAAAGGCATTCGCCCAGATGGTATTAAGGCAGAAGGTAGATATAAAATCTCTGTTGAATTTGAATCAGGAGCTTTGGCAAACAATTTTGTAACAAGTTTTAGCAACTCACAAAATAATAAATTCAAAGCTTACGTTCCATCCTTTAATGTTACCCGCCTGGGTCTCGTACGTGGCATATCCGTTGATCTTTCAGAGGAAGAAATAATTTCGTATATCTCTACTTCACAAAATATTGGTAAAGTTGTAAAGGCTAGACGCCTAAACTATAAAGATACTTCATCTGGTACTGTCACATGGAAACCATCACAAACAGTGGTCCTCACTTTTGAAGGCCAAACCCTTCCTTCTCACGTATATCTCTTGTACAATTCTCTGCCGGTAGAACTGTACACTTTCCCAACCATTCAGTGTTATAATTGTCTCCGCTATGGACACTCTAAGGTGACATGTAGATCCTCTCCTCGATGCTTCAAGTGCGGTGAAAATCATCTTACCAATCAATGCCCAAATCCTCCCGATGTCCCCACCTGCGTGAACTGTTCAGGTAATCATACGGCGACTAGTTTTTCATGTCCAGAATTAACCAGACAAAAAAACATAAAAAAATATATGGCCGCCAACAATGCATCATATTTTCAAGCATCCAAAATTTTCTCGATTTCCAAAAAATCATTTGCCAATGTCTCATCTCAGCCTCCCGTTACTCAAACTCCCCAGAGTTGCCTCTTTACACCTAATCTTCCTGCTACCTCTTTCCGTAAAACCGTACACCATAATCCTAAATCAAAAGTTCCTAGCTCTCCGGGATATGACAGACAAGGACATAATGATCAACTGTTCTCTTATAGTTCTAACCCATCCAATGTCATTACTTCTAATATTAGCCAACCATCAAAAACTCCTACTCTTCCACCATCTACTCCCCTGTCAAATGCCATTAGCGATGAAAATTCTTCTTTTATTCAGACTTTACTTATGATACTCATTAATTTAATTTCTAATAGCAATTCTTTACCGTCCAAAGCTGCTTCTATAATTTCATCTCTTAACTTCCTTCATAATGGCCTCCGATGTTCAAATCCTTCAGTGGAACAGCCGTAGTGCTGTTTGTAATAAACATGAAATAGTTTCTCTACTAAAAACTTACAATATAGATATAGCAGCAATATCAGAGACCTGGTTTAAGCAGAACTATCTGTTTAAGATCCCAGGATTCTCCTGTCTCAGGGATTACCGTCCAGATGGCAAGGGCGGAGTAGCCCTACTTATAAAAAATTCCTTTTCCTTTTCTCAAATCCCTCTTCCGTCCTTTCCCTCATTCCAAATAGTAGGTGCTAAAGTCAATGATGTGGGATGTGTTTCAGTATACTGCCCCCCCAATGGCACATTCGACATTGATGCTTGGAACTCAGTTATCTCTCTTCTTCCTTCTTCTTTTTTTATTCTTGGAGATCTCAATGCTCACTCTCAGTCATGGGGCAGTGCGTTTTGTGATCGATCTGGAACTAATATTATTTCATTCATTGACGATAATAACCTAATTATCCTCAATGATGGCTCTCCCACTAGGTTCAGTCCCCCGTCTCAACGAGCCAGTGCGGTGGATATGTCTATCTGTTCCAATTCCTTAGCAGCGTCAACCAGTTGGTCAATACTAGGAGATCCACACTCTAGTGACCATTTCCCTATAATCCTCTCATTTGTCTCAAAATCACCCAAATCTCCTGTAAAAAGAGTTCCTAAATTTAATTTAAAAAAAGCAAATTGGAACCACTTCCGCGAACTCCTTGAATCCTCTACCGCTCCCCTCCCTTTGCATATTACCTCTGAGGAAATTCAATCAACATTTTCTCAATTAATTTCAATTATCCAACATGCAGCAGACAAAAGCATCCCAAAATCAAACCCTAACCCAAAATTCCCCGCCTCTCCCCCTGGTGGGATGAAGAATGTACCCAGGCCGTAAGAAGGCGTAAAACTGCTATGTCTACCTACAAAAAAGATATGAGTATGGCTAATTACTTAGTTGTCAAAAAAACTCAGGCTCAAACCAAAAAAATTTTAAGGAAGAAAAAAAGAAAGGGTTGGCAACAGTTTTGTACTTCTATATCCCCCACTACTCCTATTTCTACTGTATGGACAATGATCCGTAAGTATCGCTCATCTTTTATTCCTTCCGTTAAACGGTCTTCCAACAATCTATGGCTAGGAGTGTTTGCTGACAATCTGGCACCTCCACATGGGCCTCATATCAGTGAATCTCCATCTTTAACTCATTTTTCAAGTCCCACGTCTTGGTTGGATGCTCCTTTTGCTATTCAAGAATTAACCTATCCTCTTCAAAACCTTAAAAATTCCTCGCCCGGGCTGGATAAAATATCCGATATCATGATTCAACATTTTCCCACCTCCACTTTAAATTATTACTTATTTGTCATTAATAAAATATTTGAAACTGGACAAATTCCTGAGGACTGGAAAGCCCAATTGGTTCTCCCAATCCTAAAACCAAATAAAGACCCAGATTTTGGATGCTCTTACCGTCCAATAGCCCTATCTTCTTGCATGCTGAAGGTGGTTGAACATATGATTAAAAACCGTATTGATTGGTATGCAGAACATAATGAACTCCTTTCGTCCTCTCAATTTGGTTTTCGCAAAAAGAAATCTGTTTTTGACAACCTGAGTATTCTTACCTCAGATATTAGAATATCTCTTTCTCTCGGTAAGTGTACTGCAGCAGCCTTTATTGACATTCGTGGTGCGTATGACAATGTGAGCCCTATCTTATTAAAATATAAGCTTATAAAACTGGGTCTTCCATTAAAATTAGTACAACTAGTCTTTAATATTTTATGTGAAAGGACGATCTTAATAGATTGTCCTTCTCATAAATTAATCAGAAATCTTTGGAAGGGACTCCCGCAAGGTTCGGTCCTCAGCCCCCTTCTGTATAGTTTATTTACTGCTGAACTTGAAGAGTCCATTCGAGAGATATGCTCCATACTCCAATACGCGGATGACATAGCAATTTACTGCTCTGATAAGGATATACATGTTGCTTTAAAGAAGCTTGCTAGAGCTCTCTCGGGGCTCAACTCCTGGCTTATCTCCAATGGACTCGAAATGGCCCCCTCAAAAAGTCAGGCCATAGTTTTCTCAAGAAAACATCGTATTTCCCAGACGTGTGTCACATTTGATGGCTTCAGTATCCCACTCGCCAATGAAATAAAATTTTTAGGCATTATCTTCAATAGAAAATTAAATTGGGCCTCCCAAGTAAACTCCATGGTCTCTAAGTGCGAAACGAAATTGAACCTCCTCCGTGCGACATCAGGTGTATGGTGGGGATCTCATCCTTTAACTCTGAAACTCATGTATAATGCCTTTATCCGGAACCATATAGATTATGCTAGTTTTTTGCTTGATCCTCTTCCGAAATATTTAGGAATAAAACTAGACAAAATTCAGTCAAAATGCTTGAGGTTGATTATTGGAGCCATGAGATCATCTCCGATTAATGCATTGCAGGTGGAAACATTGGAGCCCCCTCTCGCAATCAGAAGGCAATATTTAGCTGACAATTTTACTATAAAGTGTTTCAGGGTCCCCAACCACCCTATTCTTGCTATTTCTCAATCCCTCCTTGATCTCACAAAGTCAAGTGCATATTGGAAAGGCAAAACTCCTCCTCTTTTGACTCGGAGCTTCTCCAGATTGGGGAGTTTCATCCCTCGAGTTCAATCAAACCCTGTTCTCCCTATCTACAAATTTCCTTTTTCTAATCACATTTTTTCCCCTAAAGTCATTTCCTTGGGAATTGACAAATTCACTCCTAACCCTAAGAGAATATTTTCTGAAATAATAAATAAAGAATGGTATGGCTGGACTCAAATTTTCACTGACGGATCCAAACTCCAGGCAACCGGCTGTACGGGTGCTGCGTTTTATTGTCCAAATGATGGTATCCAAGGTATATTTCAACTCCCTAAAGAGACATCCATTTTTACTGCTGAGTGCTTGGCAATCCGAGAAGCGCTAAAATCATGTAAACCAAAACAATCAAAGAAGTGCCTTATTCTTTCAGATTCCTTAAGTTCTCTGCTCAAAATTAAATCCAGCCCCTTTCGGCACCCTGATGATCAGATCTGCATGGAAATTCGGAGTATAATTCACGACCTTTCCTTGGATAAATTTGAAATTGTTTTGGCTTGGATTCCGAGTCATGTAGGCATCCCTGGTAATGAAATGGTAGACTCGCTGGCTAAAAAATGCAATCTCACAGGGGGATGCCACATTTTCCACTATTCCAGTGAGCGATCTTTTCAATATTACAAGAAACGATGCCGCACTTCAGTGGCAGTCTCATTGGGACCTCACTAAAATGTCAAAAGGTCGACACTACGCCGCTATTCAGCCACTTATCCCATCTCGAGCCTGGTTTCACAGGATCAGATTGAGCAAGAGGGAGACTTCAATGGTTTGCCGAATGCGTCTGGGTCATTGCTCTATCCGCTTACACCTTGCAAAAATTCATGTTCTTAACTCTTCAATCTGTGAGTGTGGACAAGAGGAGGAGGATTTGAACCACTTGTTTTTCAATTGCATTTTAAATGTCGGTACTCAGTCCTTACTCCAGGATCTTGCAGATCTTAATGTCCCTTTCCCTACAAATATCCAGCTCTTGCTTACAGACTGCCGACGGGAAGTATTGAAAGTGTTACTACGATTCTTAGAGAGTAATTGCATTGAGCTGTAATGTTTATGTCGATGACCTATTGACTAGTTTCTGGCAATAACATCCTTTTACTGGGTGACAAGCCATTAAATTTAAAAAAAAAAAAAAAAAAAAGAGACAACAAATCAGGACACACCTATTTCACCTACACTCTGCGAGTAGACAGAAAAATCAGGAAATTTGAAGTCACGGTGACTAAAATAACATACTCATTCTTATAATAGTGTACAACACTCTGTTCCTTTTTCCCCGGGCCAATTTTATCGGCGTAGCGTCGCCCCCGATCACAAATAAGGTCCGTTCGATAACAAATGCAACTAAGGCAATTACCTCACTTTTGAGTTGCCAAGATTTCACGCTTGTAACGTATCTACAGTTTATTATATCATTATAGTTGTCATATTTCTTAAAACAAAACAATCAAAATTCAAAAGGAATATTCTTGAACTCAATTTAAAGAAAAAACAAATGCAAATGTATGAATTTTCATTGTAAAACAATAATGGAAAGTAACTCAAAGATGATTTTCTGGTACATATTAGAATTAAGTACCTAACGATGTACAAAAATGTGACATTCTTAATTCAAAAAAGATTTTTTTGAGAGGTAATAGGTAATTTTTGAATGTACGTATTGAAGATTTCTTTATCCAGAAACCTTATTTTTATCATATCTATAGCTAGACCGCATTCAAAAGAATGCGCGCAAAAAATATGTGTGTCGTTACGCTGCTAAAAATGAACACAAAAGAAGTTTTTCTCGTCACTAAGTAACTTTTTTAAACTAAAAAATATATATTTATTTGGAATATCATATTGAGGCTTGTAATACGGGCTCGCCAGGCAACTTTCCCCCGCTTTCTTTTAACCGGACAAAGCTAGGGAATGGTCTTTTGATTGTAATCTATAGTAATCGTACCTATAGTAATCGTTTCGAATACAACATAAAAATATTCCCACGTTTCGGCCGCTCAGAATCTTCTATCGTGTCTCTGACCTATCGTGATCAAGCCGACATTTCCGATACATCATCAGGTCTGAAAAATATTTACGATTTAATTTTGATAGCTACTTCATCGAAACGTCTTCCGACCGCGATTTGCGAAACCGAAGATGAGTAAGACGCGGCAGTTGGCACACCGACGACTCAGATAAATCTCGCAAAGATGACTCAGAACTCGGCGACTCATGCACTTATCTGCGCTCATTCGGATAAAGCACGCATTCTGCATTGTTTTCATCGCGGTTGCTCACCGAAGCAAATGGAATTCCGCAACGAGCCAAGTTTATAGCTCGAACGAAGGATGTGCAGCGTTAGGGCTTGTTCAGACACGCGGGAATCGTGCGACTGCAAATCGCGCGTTTTGAAACCGCAGATTTGTGTCATGTGTTCAGACAGCCGCGGTTAATAAGCGCTTTGTGCGCGCGAATAGCTTCAGTTAATAAACGTCAGTTTGACAGCTCCGGTGCCGTTCTCCATCTTTGAATATCGGAGATAAATTCGCTCATTACTTCGTGAACGACGCCCGTGTTCCATGGCAAGACACAAAAATATCATTCTGTCAGTTCATTTTTGGTGAATAAATACCTACTTACCTAAAATACTCTTTTTTTTCTAACGTGTCTTCACCATTTCCAAATATCTCCACCAACTCCTGCCAAGCTTGGTTCTTGGCAATTTTATTAGAGTAATCCTCACCCTGAAAATCCCATATTGCAGGTCTTTTCTCCACTTCATCAATAAAAAGTGCACTGTCCAAGCGATCCATAACGAGCTCACGCGTGCTCCTGTTGTGATTTTCTAGCGGTTGAGTGGCGGGCACCGCGCGGTTTGATTAACTGCGCGCAGAAATTATCCATTATTATTATTATTATGTCTGAACGATTACATACAAACCTACATAATAAGACCCGCGCGGATCCCACGCGATTCTGAAACTGCTTAGTTCCCGCTGTGTCTGAACAAGCCCTTACTGCCACTAAATAACGTGAGCGTCGAATTGCGAAAAAGAAAATGAAAAATCTCAAGACACACCCGGATTACATGGACGTAGTTATGCAGAAAGCATCCAACCCAAAGAACACGGAACTGAGAACACGGCTTCTAAAAATTTGTACCTACAGACACCTAATACGTCGTAGTGATGGTATTTTAACCGGTGACACACTAACCGTTACGTGAGGTTTGCATCTGATTGCGTCGATGACTGGCAACCGATTTTTTGCAATTCGGACAACCATTGATGCAAGACAACAATTATATCTTAGTTATCAATCATTGGCACAAACAGGTACAAATCCAAAATAACTGTACCGGAAATAATCGGTTAAAATAACGGTTTAACCATCACTAATACGTCGATGTATTATTTATTATTGCATTTTTTTTTGTATAGGGCATTTGGGCTTGAATTCTTTTTAGCATCTCATTACAATATTATATGTGGGATATAAAAGCAAAGACGGCAATTATTATATTAGAATGTACGGAATTCGAGATTTTATAGGAAATGTAGCCTATAAATTGATAGGAAACATGATTTTGGAAACATGATACATAAAATCTATAATTCAGTACGTTCTAAAGTAATAATCCTCGGTGATTGCATTCACAACATTTATTTTTTGGGGTATTGCTGCCTTTGCTTACTTACTTACTTGCTTACCATCACGCCGTTTCCCCGTGGGGGTAGGCAGAGAGGGTAGAGCGCCATACTCTTCTGTCCTGACATACAACTTTCGCTTCGTCTACATTCATACATCTTCGCATGCAAGCTCGACGGTTGTTCAGGCTTCTAACAGGACCATCTTCCAGTATCTGGTTGATCTGGTCGTGCCACGTCTTCCGTGGTCGCCCTCTCTTTCTGGCGCCGTCAACACTTGCATCATATATCTTTCCTACCATTCTTTCCTCATTCATTCGCTCAACGTGCCCAAACCACCTGAGCGACCCTATTTTTATTCTCCTAAATTCATTCCTAATATCTTCATTCTTTACTCCATCATATATGGATTTGCCACACATACGTCTAAGGGACCTCGTCTCCACTGCATTCAATCTACTTTCGTTCCTCATCTGCCAGCTCCAGGCTTCACTTCCATACATTAGTGTCGGTACCAGTACTCCATTATGTACCGCCAGTTTTGCCTCGGTAGACATATTTTTATAGCCTTTGCTACCCCACATAAATATAATAGGTCAATAACATGTCACGAAGATCATAATTTACTGCTCACTTAAAAATACTACACGCAGCGCTCCCGCTTTAGCCTTTACAAGCCTTAAAAAAACAACTCAATTAAAAATGTCCAAAAAGTTTTTTATCACGACTCCTTGAAGTCTAAGGACTGCCCTAACAGCCATCCCGGGATACGTTGTACGGCTTCGGTTGCTTCTTACAAGTGGAACTATCCACTTCAGCAAACCACTTTCAACTACTTCAGTTCCCATATCATTTGACATACGAAGGGGCAGACCCTCGAACATTTATTGCTGCGGAAGAAGAGAACCCATTGAAATGCTCGGGACGATGATATCACACCAGCTCAAGGGCCGGAATATCATGGGAAGAGGATATACTCGCAGTTGGCCTTCAAAAACAGAGCGTTGTACTCGTGCAAATCTCGCAGGCACTTTAAAACTATTTTTAATACAATTTAATTAAACGAAATCTACACTGTAGAAAAAAAAATGTCAATCTGTTCTCTATAGGATCTTATACGTAGGAATTATTGTATATTTACTATTTAGGACCCTGCGCAAAATTTGGGTACATGCAATAACTTTACTATGAAAATAGGTATAAAAAAAATTCGAAACAAAATATAATATACAATTTGATCCAAAATGCTCCGTTATCAAGATAATTAAGATCTTATTGTTCACCTGACATTGTTTTACCAGACTGAGTCTATGAAAATGTAGAAATTAGAAATAAAAAATGACGGAGAAATGTATTGTGTAAAACCTTATTAATCTAGAACTTATTCCTAAATTGTATGTAATAATTTTGCGACAGTCTTTATTTTGTTCTGAATATAATTTACAATTTAATTTTATCATTAAGACATTGTTTATTATTAATATATATATATATATGATCTTTGATTTGTTGGATTTATCTCCGCCCCGAATAGCAGGATAACTATTAAAACATTGGAAAAAATCACGAAAAAATATTAATAAGAAAATATTATTTTTCTCGTATTGTATGAAACGATTTTTTTATGATATCTCGATGATTTTTTTAAATAAAGGATTTAACAAGGAGACGAAACTCGGGCAACATAGGCGACATTTCCACCCTCCCCCTTTACCCTTTTTCCTGCCCTGATATATTTTCAATGCAAATCTGTACTGTTCTATTTTTTTTTTTTTGTTTTTTGCATTGAATTTTGCAAATATATTCTTTAGGATCTGACAGTAAACATAGACCACTTTTCCCCCTCTGGACATTCCATTCATCCCAACCTAGATTAACTGGGAAAATAGTTTATTTTTAGAGGCTTTTCAAAACAATGGAACCTTCGTTCCCCCCAACAAACTTATTTTTAACTTGATACTTGACCCGTGCAATGCCCGGTTTGAACAACTAGTTTATCATAAAAGTGTATTGTGTAATAATATCATATTCAAAATGTTAAAAAATATTTATTCTTTGTACTCTAATGTCACTCTAGGACCAACTATTGGGGTCAATAATGACCTGTTGAGGGTCTGTTTGTTAAAAAATAAAAATTAGAAATAAAATGTGATTTTAACGCGGTTTTGACTATGTTAGGTGGCCATACCATCTCAGCCTGCATCTTGATGCTCTCATTCCGAACCCTGTCCAGTCTTGTTATATATATGTTTATATACAATCCATGGTGTTTTCCACCTTCTCCCATCTATCTTTAAGACGGTGTGTATAATAGATCCAAGATATTTCCGTGCAGCAGGCACCGGGAGCCACGTGCCGGGTGCACCCCCGCCACGTGCGAGGGGTGTTAGTGCCTCACATCCGGCGACACAAACCTCACAACACATTCCCTCAGGACGGAGGGGAGAGGATCGTAAAGATTTGTGTAAACACAATTATTTGCAAGCGGAAGCTGCCGGTGCTAGGGGGCTTTCAGATAAACTATCCGAGTTAGTCAACGATCGATGCGCGATCGACTTTGTGGCGTTCAGGGTGGCTGTATACTATTCGGGCGGATCACTCGATTCAGAAGTGGATATACCGATTGGAATGTATTTTAACAGCAATGGTTGAATTGAAATTTAGAATTGCTTTATTTTCGTATTTGGTGCAGAAAAGCCATTCTTAAAACTTAAAGAGTTTCTTTTTACTCCCTTTATATTAACTCGTAGCGTCTGCTTGTTTGATTGCCTGCTTGCCGCCGAAAAAACTTTGGATCGATTTTTGACCCTTTTCCCGTGATCCAATCGAGCTGAAACTTTGCAAGACACGTGGCGACGATAAAAATGATCTAACAAATTTTCGTTTAAAAAAATTTAATAAATATAGTATAATTTTGAATTTTTCGAAATTTTAATGGTTTTTTCAAATTGGAATCAATACAAATAGTTAGCCCGACGCGTGTATAGGCACGAAACCTGATTCAATAAGAAAGGTAATATAATAATTGGTTTTTATGGGTTAGATTTTTTTAAGTGTTAAATAAAAACGGATATTTTATACCGTACATTTTACAGAGAAGCAAATCTCGACGTTTCGCTGAAGTCTTATTCAGCGTCATCAAAAGAGCGTCCTATCACGATATAGGCCGAACTGTTCGGCCTACACTTCCGCCATTTTATTATTAACTCTTTATTCCATTGGATTTATTTCATCTTCTTCTAGTTATAGATATTACGTAAAATATTTTTGTCTGATTTGCCTACAAAATAGTTCATAGCGTTAGGTGGGTTTCGATTTCCAACTACTCGCGTGCTTGGCATTACACAAGCGACATTTCTCAAGTATCCCCAACGAGCGTAACTATTATCTCCCCGCTCCGAGCAAATGTTATCCTGAACGCACCCGTCACGGAGCGGCGGCCCGCTGAACGTACCTAATGACACCGCGGCTCGAGTGGGGGCCATTAGGCTGCAATGAGCTGCGGGCCGTCCAGGTGGAGGTGGCGGCGGCCGAGGCAAATGACGCCGCATTATCCACTTTCTGCCGGGAATTCAGTGCATAATGGGACAACAGACAGAGCTAAGGCGAGAAATTACAAGCCAGAGAGAAAATTGCACGTTGAGACATTGACAACTTGAGAACTCGACACATCCATTCATTCAATGTTAGGGGAATCACCGATAATGGAGTGCGTAGGTGTGTTCGGATACACGGTGCACAGCTAAAGCGTAATTTGCGTTGCGTTCAGTTATAAATAGTTTGTAACAGATTTTAGTTAACTTTGTAAAAATCACTACCAGATTTTAGGCCTACCGGTTTCGAGACGTACCCGTCTCTTCGTCAGGACCAACACTGCACCACTACATTCACAACACTACACACCTCAACCATAGTATTGTTACACTTCCACCAATAATTGATCACATGCGTGTTAGTCTTGTCAGGGACAAACATGCACCGATTAGCCTAATGAACCATCAGGGATCTACCGAAAGAGAGTGAGAGGGGGCGGGGTCTAAAGTGGATGTCTATAATGTTGGTCCTGACGAAGAGACGGGTACGTCTCGAAACCGGTAGACCTAAAATCTGGTAGTGGTTTTAACAAAGTTAACTAACAATCTGTTGTAATGTCTAACCACAAAGTTAATGCTTTAAAGATTAATAATATAAATAGTTTGTTTTTAATATTCGTGATGATATTCGGCGAATACGAATATTCGTATTCGTTGCATCATTAGTTTACGGAATAAACTCAATGTTATCATTTTAGAGTAACTGTACTCCCCAGCTATGGTTAACCTTGTGTTGTGAAATGGCAGCACTCCACGACACACCTACTGGGCGACTCGGAAACACGGAGCGGGCGGACCTTTTAGGGAGACCGCAGTGGGCGGAGCGTCCCAGGCGGTGGCCCGGAATTGTGGGATATTCACGCAAAATCTAAAATGCAAAACAGTTTAATCAGAGACACGATTTACCATGTTTGATGGACAGCGTGGGCCGGAGACAGATTTTTGGTGAATAGACTAAAAATCACTCGAAATAGCGCCTACACGACCAGCTATCGGAACACTCGGACTGCATTGCAGATGTTCGTGGAAGCATCAACTATTCAATGTCGAAACAAATTTAAAAACAATATTCATTAGAATAGAATTTTAACTATTAAAAAAATCATAAAAAAATTCGCTTGAATTTTTGTATACAAAACGGCTATTTCATAGGTAAGGACCTGATACTAAAACTTTTATAAAAACTGTGGTCATTATTTTCTCAAAAGCTTATTTATTCATATTTTTAATTGAACAGAACAGAATTTGCATACAAATTCATTTTAGAATTATACGTTGCTTATTTATTGAATACCTATATTTTTGCATTCAGTGTTTTCAATTCTTTATTATTAATGTTTGTTATAATATACGAGATGTTTGTTCCCTGTCTTTTTAGCTAGGCCGAGGCCTGTGATAAAGGAGACAGGTTCATCCGTTGGGTCCAGTAGTGTGATCTAAGCCATAAAAATTATTCAATTCAATTTATTAACAATAATCTATCAATATAACGCACATAAAATGTACAAAATTAAAAAATATAATAAAAATGTAAATGTATAGTAATAGGATCTTCTCCCTTTGTTTTATGGTTGAAGTATTTTATGAAACTCCTATTTAAAAAAAAAAATTAATTGTTATTCTTTAACGTATTATAAGTATCGTAAATATCAAATAGGCCATTTTTAATTTGAATATAAAGAAAACATTTTGTTAAAAACCACTGTTTATTGTTTAATTAACATGTGTATGGTCCCTTCATCCGGATGCAATGTACAGAAAAAAAATGTATGTATGGAAATTAAAAATATATATATATGTCAGTGAGCTGAATAACTAATTGGGAACTAAGGCGAAAACAAATTTAAAAGATAACTATTTGCAAAAAGGATACGCATGCAAGTATTCGTACACTAGAATTCGGCAGACAATTACTGCAAGTGCATATTTCGGCGTTGTTTTTCCGAATATGCGAGTTTTTATTATTAATAAATATCAAAATGTATATGCTAGACTACATTTTTTTATATAAAACTTATATAAAAGTAATAAACTGAACAGTATTTACAATAATTAAGAAAATATTAGAATTAATCTAAAGGCCACTACCAAAAAATTCGTTTTCAGTGTGTTATAAATCATCAATAGTTACTGAATATTTATATGTACGCAGAATATGTTTTCTTACGAGAATAAACTGGCATTATGATGTTAAAACTGTACTAAAATAATTTAGAAATGTTCAATATTAATAACGTTATATTTTTTTTAATTTGCAAGAAAGTATTACGTTTTTTGATGATTTTAAAATGCTTTTTATTCATATAAAGAGATGATTTTCAATCATATATTGTATTTACTCCCGCACATTCAGTCTTCAACTACTTTTTAATGGTTTTTTTTTTATTAAAAACAAGCTAATTACTATTTAAAAATAAAAATTCCAAAATATGTAATATGTCCACAAATGACGCAGTTTTAAAATCAGCATGATTTTATAATGCCGAAATATGCATTTTCATTGAATGTCCATCTTAAGCAGATGATTTCAAAGCATTCCGAGCTGGTGGGAGGCTGGGTTACGTCACTGCTTTCTGCGCGGAGCGCGATCACAATAATAATACGACATATTTACATTTCAGGAGACGTGGTTAGTAGCCGATCGCCCGAAGCGCTAATATGTATATGTAATATAGTATATACAGAGCGAATATGGACCCGCCACGGCCGCGACCGGACTTGAACCCCGAGACCGAATAATTACAGGCGTCCGATGGTGTGATATCCACAATGTTGAATTTCAATTAATTCAAGCGAACGCGGTACAAGATTATATCAACAGAAATACATTTTAACACAGAAGTTATATTATAGATGTCTTCACAAAGACGAAACTATGTATATGGAAAAATAAGTGGTGTTTAAACAGCTTACGAGCTTAAGTGATCACTACACAAAGTAACGTTGACCACCACATCTATGTTTAGTTTGTAGAACTCTATGTTTCCTTTCAATGAAATTTTAAATTAATGAAATTTTAATTTTTTTATTTTATATGAATTAGTTGAATTAGTAGTTGCTTCACTACACAAGGTCTGTTCTGAAGCAACTACCTGTACAGTTTTTTTTTAAGTTTGAACGTTAGACTACATATTAGAAATAACATTTTAAGCATTGCACATAAGAAATAAAACATAAACACAAGAAGGACTACATTTTTGAAATATACTTTTAAATATTGTACATAAGGAATAAAAATAAGATAATTTAACTTGATAAAGAAAAATAGAATCCCCCCCATCCCAAACAACATCACAACACACAATGTATTTCAAGCATAAATCTTGACACAATCGATAAAAAGATGAAACAAGGTATCTTGGGCTGACAATCGATGAAAACCTACGTTGGGCTCCGCACATCGAATGTTTAAGCTCCAAAGTTAGAAAACCGATCAAAACTCCACGCAGCTTCATGAATCTCTCTTCTAAATGTGAGCATAGGGTAGCTGATAATACTTTAATGGAGTTATTATTATTATTAAGTTCTGCGAGTTTGCGTAAAGCGTTATTTTAAATATATATACTATATATATAATATATTAAAAAAAATTGAATATAATATATATATATTATTATATAATGTCACTGTTTTCGACAAATAACTTAGGCCATTATCAAACAGTGCGATTGTTTTATAATGGCCTAGTAAGCCGAAACAGCTTTCGTATCACTTTGACTTGTGCTATCGAGATATGTCATCCGCGTGAACCAGTATATAGATGTTGCCGCGATAGCTAGACCGCATTCAAAAAAATGTGCGCAAAAAATATGTGTGTTGTTACGATGCAAAAAATGAACACAAAACAAATTTTTCTAGTAAGTAAGTAACTTTTTTTAAACTAAAAAAAATATTTATTTGGAATATCATATTGAGGCTTGTAATACGGGCTTTCCATGCAACTTTCCCCCGCTTTCTTCTTACCGGACAAAGCTAGGGAATGGTCTTTTGACTGTGGTCGACCTATAGTAATGAGTGATCTATTTAAAATTGATACAAGAAGATCGTTATAGCGCAAAAGAAAATTTGTTACAGTTTCACCTTTACCGGAATCAATACTAAGCACCTGCAAATCAAAATGACGCTCGACTGGCGTCCAAGTGCGGTACGGATGTAAATACTTTTTATATAAACTTTTCGTTAATTGCAAAAAAGGCAATAAACTTGATCACTCTCGACCCTCACTCGAGCACCCGTGCACTGGCCGCTCGGAATTGTATGTGTGGAAAAATATGCGAGTGTGTGTAAGAAATGAATTTTTGCCGCCAATCTACCTTCGTACACACACACTAGTATTTTTATGATAGTAAAATGGATAGTTTAACATAAAGATAAAATATTAGGAAATGTTTATATTTAGGGAATCGAAGAACTCCATTTGCTATGTTTTATGGGTTCACGAGTAGGTATTTTCGACTACAACTTTTTTTTATATGGTATATATATCTAGCGAGGACACCTAATAATACCTTTACGAAAATTTTAATGAAAAATATTCAGCGATTTTTGAGATAAGGCGAGTTTTTTTTCGTGGAACATTGTTTTTTATCCGCTGTAAGTTATATCAGATCGCGAAAGTATCCGACAGTTATGTGTTTTAAGTGTAAGCATCGTGTGTTATTTTTATAGGGAGAATCACCCGCTTTTCCTCCAATGTTATTACATCTTTTTTTATTTTGCTGAAACTAAACATTTGATCACTTACAAGTGAGTGAGTGAGCCATCGTGTAAGAGACTTCCATCCACTTTTCTCATATATAAATTAGTTTCGTCACTGTGAGACTTCTATAATTTATCCTTAATTAATTAATCGTCTCTCTGGGGGCAAAATCCAGTAACTGTGTTCTTAGAACATACTTTCATATAAAAATATTGTTTATAAATATATCCCCACAAAATATCCGCTTCGCTGCTTCGTATGCGATGTTATCGAAGACTTGGTTCGTAAGAGGATTAGAGCTGTCTGACGGCTTATGTTCTCCCAAGCGTATTTGCATAAGGTGTCGTCGGACACTTGCTAATACCTGTATTAGTGACATGTGATCAGAAATTTGCACGGCGGTAGTAATACTCGGTAAGTCTTTCTTGAAACTGTACACTCGGAATGTTAGAAGTTTAGCCCAAATCCATGTATATAATTAAACTAGTTAACTTTGTTTACACCACTAAAATTTATTTGGTAAAACCAACCGGTTTCGGAAACGACGTTCCTTCATCAGGGTATACCCAATACTAATTGAACTTTACAAAAATTATAAACAATCATACTTCAGTGCCAAGTGTCCAAATGGGGGTAAATAGTGGGGGGTGCGAATGAAACAGGTGATAGGGTGAAAGGGAACATATTCAAAATAGGACTATAAGTTAAATTTTTTTGGTTGTTAATAATAGATTCATTATTATTTATAGCTTTCTTAATCTCTTAAATAATTCAAATTTTTCCGAATTTTCCAATCATATTATTGAGAGTAACCATAGTTTTAATAAAAGTACAGGGGTCAACATTCTTCACATTAATAGTAAAAGTAGACGCCTTAATAATTTAGAGGCCCTAGAGATTAAGAAAGCTATAAATAATAATGAATCTATTATTAACAACCAAAAAAATTTAACTTACAGTCCTATTTTGAATATGTTCCCTTTCACCCTATCACCTGTTTCTTTCGCACCCCCCACTATTTACCCCCATTTGGACACTTAACACTGAAGTATGATTGTTTATAATTTTTGTAAAGTTCAATTAGTATTGGGTATACCCTGATGAAGGAACGTCGTTTCCGAAACCGGTTGGTTTTACCAAATAAATTTTAGTGGTGTAAACAAAGTTAATTAGTTTAATTATATTCATAATGACTAACCACAAAGTAATAGCAAAATACAACAGTACAAATCCATGTATTTCGAAATGGTATAAAACTCCGGAAAAAACTCTTCTTCTTCTTTTTCTTTTAGTAGATCTGTCTGTATACACGAGTCTGTCACTGTCCATTCTGGCAACCGAATCTCCTTCTGGATCTACTCCATCGTGCTATGTCCTCTATTTTGCAAGTTTTCATCATGTCTTCATTTCGGACACGGTCACGTAGAGTTTTTCCAGTAATGGATTTCAGCACCTTCATTTCAGTTGTTCTGAGGAGTTCTTTGGTGCAGACAGGGTCAGCCCGCGTCTCTACAGCGTACGTCATAATAGGTCGCACGGGTAAAACTCGTCGGATCAAAATTAAAGCTATACTGGATGCCACGTAGCTAGCTATTCGAACGTTAGGTTAGATGAATCTATTAATTTTTAACGAAAAATGTTCTTACCCCTAATCAATTGACCCACCGATTAGGGGAAGTAATCTAACTCTCGGTGTAACGATTGGGGCGCCCGCCATCGCCGCCGAGCGGACGGCCGCGGACCGCTTTTTATTATACTTCACTTCGTAATATCGTATATTTAATGTAGTCGTTATTCACATCGCGTGTTAAATTTGTAACTTACCTGAATATACCATGTGATTTAACCTTATGTATGTTTTACTCATTTAACTGTAGGTATATTTAGACGTGCCGAAAATTTGATAAGCACGGGTTGTCAGGTGCAGTCTATCATGCAATATCACACCTCACATTGGTGACAACTTTAGGCACTTAAAAAAAAAAAATTAATATATTATGAATAAAAAAAAATCTAACGTACAGTCCTACCTTAAAAACGTTCCCTTTCATTCTATCACCTGTTTCTTTCCCAGCCCCCACTATTCACCCTCATTAGGACCCTATGTATGATTGTTCATAATTTGTAAAGTTTAATTAGTATAAGTATACCCTGACGAAGGAACGTTGTTTCCGAAACCGGTTGGTTTTTAGCCAAAAATTAAGTGGAGATAAACTAAGTTAATTTATTTAATTAGGTATATAAAAAATTGATAATTTCTATAGCACCATTTTCGTAAAAACATCACCTAAAGAGCACTTTAAGCAAACATTGTTTAGTCCTACACTAGTACTTAATATAATGGAAACGATTTTACAAAAAGGTGCGTTTTGAACCTTTTAAAAACACTGTTTCTGATGAATTTTTACGTATTAAAAGAGAAGAGAGTTCCACGCCTTTGGGCCTGCTATCACTTCGTCATAATATATACATGCTCCAAAATTTGTGATCCGCTCGTTCAATATGTCAACATTTCCGTATCCTTCGAAGGACTATTTGGAAATTATCATGAATGGATACAAAGTGGCATCCAGCGGCGACTACGGTAACAAACGACTCCGCATAGCAAAGACAGAGTTTGAAATTTGCGCAAAGTTTGAAAGACGAGGCAAGCGACTGATCTGCCGCGCGGGGCGCTTCGGGACGGAGGTCATCAGGAGCGGAATGTCGCCCTCGTTTGCCGTTACTTCACGCCGAAGCGTTTAGCGTCAGTAGCTGGAGCTGGTACCGCGAGCGCAACATCCGCGACGGGAGGATTACCGATAATTATAACACGTAACGACACGGCGACGCGCTGTAACCGGGGCGAGGATCGGGGGAGAATGCAAATCTTTAAACGAGCTGTTAGAAGCGGAAGAGATGATTGAACCGGTCAATTATCTTAACGATGCATCGCCAATCACCAACGATCTATCAAAAGTAATTCCAAACTCTTAGTGAACGCTAATCACTGGACGCAAACTTGAGCTGGATCATTACCCCGTAATTCGCACTCTTATCGTTCATTTCATTCCATGTACCGCCTAGAAATACCCGTTCACAAAACTTATTTCATTGTATTTTATAATATTCATCAAAAATCTTCTACTATTAATAAACTTTAAATAATACGATAATAATTAGCATGAACAATTAGCAGACTTTCTTTGTGTGAATTTGAGTCACTACAGGATCTGTCCAGTGATCATTTGTGGGGTATAAAAGCAAAGGCAGAAATATCCAAAAAAAATTAATACACTTATCGAGGATAAGTAATTTTTAATGTACTGAATTCGATATTTTATAGAAAACATAGCATATAAATTTATAGGAAACATTACTTTGGAAGGGATAGATACCTAGATAAAATCTAGAATTCAGTATATTTTAAATTAGTAATCCTCGGTGACTGCATTAAAAACATTATAATTTTTTTGATATTGCTGCCTTTACTTTTATACCCCAAATTTCATCAATAATATACTCGCTTAATCGTCATTATTATGTATATTACATTTAAGTATAAGGTATTTTTAATTATCACGGAAATATATTCTGAAAAATCGTATCTCTACGAGTAAAATATGACGTTTACAAGGTATCCTATAAGATTTCAGTTAAAATGCCACGAAACTGTATGAGCGAGTGCAGCCAAAATGTCTAAAAATAATCCCACAGTTGCAACAAGTCTGAAATGTGTATTTACAAAAAGGAAACCAAAGGATTCGAGTCGTTCTGCGGTTTTTGAGTACAAATAATACTCGAATATCAGGGGTTAAAATGTTCCAGACGACTTTTACAAAAATGAGGGCGACGCGCGGCGAGACGCACTTGATGGATCGCCCTCGCCGAACCGCGCGACTCGGGTTCGGACCAAATAAGTTCGGGAATAAAGGAACCATTGATCCCGGCTCCCGGGAAATGGGAAATGCAGAGTCGGAAGGGGGACGCGCTGTTTCCTGCTGCATTCCAGAAAACATACCATTTAAGGGTGTGAATCAAGGCTGAGTCAACTGAGGCAACTGGTTGAATTTATTCATTTTAATTCTTAACATTGGATGTAAAAACTCGATTAGCGATAGCAAAATAAGCTTTTAGTGTAAGAAAAAACATATAATCTTAGAGAAGCGGAAGAAACATTAATGATTAATGGATGAAAATACGCGAGAAAGACCTAAAACAAATATCCAAATCAGAAATAGACAGAAAAATAAATAAAAAATTCTCAATCGTTCCACGGTCAGTTTGACAAGGTCTTGCCATTTGACATGTTTGTCAATTGTGAGATGAGAATGTATGTGCTAGACTACAATTTTTAAGGACGATAGCTTAGATAAGATACCTTCGTTCATATATAAAAGTAATAAACTGAAATTTTTTACAATAAGAAAATATACGCATTAGTCGACTGGCCGCAGTCAAAAAATTCGTTTTCAGTATCTTAGAAAAAAATCAATACTTTTTGAATATTTATATGTACGAAGAATATGTTTTCTTACGAATGTAAAGCTGGCATTATGATGACAAAACTGTACTAAAATGATTAAGATATGTTCAATATTAATAAAGTTATAAATTTTTAATATTTTTTTTTGCAACAAATTTTTACTTTTTTGACGTTTTTAAAAAGGTTTTTATTATATTATACTCGTATTAACAATATGTTGTATTTACTCCTGCACTTTGAAACACGATAATCACTACTTAAAAATAAAAATTCGAAAGTATGAAATATGTCAAAAACTGACGCAGTTTTAAAATCAATCTGATTTTGATTCTGCGTTTTTGCCGCATTTCATTGATATACCCTACGTATCTACTCTTAGTGACAATCCCCTCGCCCGGCATAAATTTGAATTAAATTAAATTCTATACTTTACAAATCTTTCTCAGTTGTATTCTAGAACCCTGATGAAAATATAGTCACCCCGTTCTCCGGGCCAACTCACCCTCAACCTGCCTGGAATAAATTTGCAAACATCGTTATTCTTTAGGACCTGTGAAAAACAATGCACCTCCGTTCCCCGACTACTTAACTGCACATTTTAAATTATACGCAACGTCGGGCACCGACCGATAGTTAAAATAACATCGTGTTGGTGAAATAGTAATTTAATTTTTAACGTCAAATTGCAAGGTGTGTCCAATCGTACCCGTAATGTACGGGTATTTTTGTTACTTCCAATTTATGTCTCGCCTTTTAAGGAACACACGTGCATTATTTCGTAAAGTTCAACACTGATTAACGTGATGTAAAAAGTAATGGCTTCTGATTAAAAAAAATTCGGTAGATTATGCTATACAAAATTAAAAATGGTATTATATCATTGTAGGAAATGCTGTGAAATGATGTGTATGCAGTATAAGATGATAGTGTCAAGGAAGAGAGTGGATAGAACAAAATATATCAAAATCCACTGGACAAATTTTTATGTTGGATGAAGCGCGAAGATGAAAGTTTTTGTAGCTAGGTTCTGAATTAAGAATTCTTTTAATACACTTACATAATCAATTCAACCATTTCTCCAGGACAATCCAATTTTTTGCTTATCTAGCGAGAAACAAGTTAACTTAAAGAAGCTAGTAGTGGTGGATAGTAGAAGCGAGTAGTTTATTGGTGTGGTGGTTATGACGCTCAATGGTTCGCGCCCCATTCCAAGACACCAGCAATTTAGTCCTATTTTCATAGCACGGGCTTTTGGTTTAGTTGGAGAATAGTAATATTGATGCGACACGTATTCCGTGTTCGCGTCACTATATTATTTAAAAACAAATGAAGATCACGTCGAAGGAGGAAAATCCACCACCCTTTGGACCGACCGAGTAAAAAAAGTAACAGGAACCTCTTTGAAACTTCTGGAGCATGTCGAGAAAAGTGAAGGAGTTTAATCAAAAATCTTAGTTAACAGTTGTTCAAACACGTAATACTTACTTACTATAAACGAAATTCGCAGTAGGTATTCTATCATGTTTTAGACCGTTGCATGTTATATGATATATCGATTTGACCTTGAAATCCATGCACTCTACACATGCGCCGTGATTTTATATCTCATAATATAACTAATAAAAATAAGATAATGGGGGTTCCTGAAGTGAGAGACGGATATGGATGATGGACCTTCCTACGGTTCTCATCAGAATATACTGTATACAAAACAAAAAAAATAAGTCAACAATGGAGACAAATATAGGCATGTCAGGGATGTTATTACGTTGTGCAATACATGCCTTGCGCATGCTCGGCACACACCCCTTTCATGTCTTTGATCACGTAACTGCGAGGTAAAAAAAAACTGCGTGCGATTAAGGACTGGTGTATCATCTTGGATAACAGTAATATTTGCAGACTTCAAGCCGCTTAATTTAAGCGGCTCGTGGCATTTGAAAGGTTAATCATGAGATAAATTCGTACATACACGAACATGTATTATAAGCTTTAGTGTTGGGTCCCAAGCATTCATTTATGAGACGCACGTAATTTTGATGAATAAATTATGCCAACAGCATCGGGTCAGGTTCATCGCGACCCGGATAAAATAAGACATGATTCGCAGAATGCACAATGAGAAAAGCAATTAATCCAAAGCCCAACGAGACGTACATTATAGAGCGGTCAATCGTGAGTCAAAAATTATAACAGATCAGGTCACGTGGTCTACGCGCCCGCCGAACGAAATTTCTAATTAAACATCTGATGTAGACATCATTCGCGAAGCTGGCAGCGCAATCTTAGTCATATACATACATATACAGGGTGTCTCATAGCTAGCAGAAAAAACTTCGGGGGAGTATTCTTCATTTGCATTTTTTTTTCCAATATTTCTGACCTATCTTCTGTAAAACAACGGAGTAAAATAACCAAAATAGAATATTAAAAATTCATTCGCGTTGATACGAGTCAAATCAAATTGTTAAAACCGTGCAGAAGTTTGTTTTGTTTGAGTTGTATGGTTGGAATATATTTACAAATAAATAGATCACTGCCGAACTTTCCGTAGGTAGGTGGGTGCAGTCAGTACATTGAAGCGTGAATGCAAACAAATATTTTGGAAAAAATTATAAATTAAACATTAATTTAACAATCGCAACAAAAAAAACATCAGACAGAATATTGTATGATATATTAAAATTTGAATAGTAAATAAGAAAATAATTGTAATATTATGAGATACACATTCTACTTACAGATTAATTTCGTAGAAATTCTGGTTAAGTATTTCAAAGTGTGAAAAAGCATTGTACAGCCGGTGGCGGCAATAAAAATACAGCTCGCATACGAAACAAGTTGTATATCTTAAACATATATACAACTTACAAAAATTTGATGGATGTGGTAGTTTATCACGGGTGGAAATGCTGAACGTTACACTGTGTAAAGGGATCACTTAAGGGGGGGGTAAGGTTTTTAACTTTTTTTTTTGCATTTTATTTTTAATTTTTTAAATTAATGTATCACATCGCAAGAATATTGTGTCAAAATTTCAAGTCAATCGGAGCAAAATTGACGAAATTATGATCATTTGAGCAATACTCAGACTGATTTTCTATACCTGCTCGGGCAGCTAAGAGACGCGCTCACCTGAGGACTACCGGACGTGTATTGTATTGGAAGAGTTTTGCGTAGACAAGGACAAAAAGATGCTGATGATGAAAGCTCTTTGCTGTGTGAACATGGCATCGACGATTATGTGTAAGTATAAAATAAGTGTTGAGTTTTATTTTGAATTTTACAGTTGTTGCCAAAACGTGTAAAGCGTTTTCCCAGCCTGCATCTCACGTTTTCAAAGTCGGTGTCCATCATATCTTCAAAACTACTGCACCGATCCTTTTGAAATTTTGAACACTATTTCTGTACATAATTTACGAGGTAACGCTGGAGACTTTTTTCAAATTTGTTATTAATTTTTATTTTTTGATAACAAATTAGTCGATATTTTTCGCAAAAAATCGCGTTTTTCCCTTCAAAGTGTTCCAAAAAAATGAAAAATATAAATTTCAAAAAACCCTCCCAGCGTTACCTGGGAAAACTTATTATCTAACGAATGAGCTTTGATTTTTTGATTTCAGATGATCTAGCACCAAGTTATGATGGACACCGCAATTCTACTTTTTTCCGATACACGTCCGAATAATTGCTGCCATTGCCGTATTTTTTAATATTTCTTCTTGAAAATTTTACACAATATTGTACAAATGTCATCCTTTAATGTACCATTGGTTTTAATAAAGATAATAATTTTAACTGTGTCGTCACAAAAAATTCACAAAAACATGCCTTTTTTTGTACGAATTAACCTTACCCCCCCCCCCTTAAGCCAGCCGTATGATGGGTCGTAAGCCCAATGAACACCCAAAAAGACTTCCATACCTACTTTCCATATAAAAATATAGCTTCGTCTCTATACGACACCTATAATATATCTTTATTAACGATGTCCCCCTGGTCATAAAATCCGGTATCGTGTTCTTGAAAAATTTGGACAAACTCAAAATATTCTGATCATTTTCAATTGAAAAACAGCGATGGAAAGGCACACAAAAGACCATCTTTTGGTTTGCATTAGGGATGCGATATGCGCGCTGAAATAAGTAAGAAATCGTGACCGTTTTTCAAGTTTAAACTTTGCTAGACATATCGATTACATCCGCAAAACAGCGTGAGCGATTTTATTTGTCGCTTTAAATAATGTAGTCTAGACTCGATAAGACTTTGTAGGTGCCTTCATTCGTATCCAGAGATTATTTACACGAGAGGTCATGAAACTTCTCAATGCACCAGACATCGAAATCATCGAGAATGGTGAAAGATCCAAACTGGTAATATTATTCATTGATATGACAGTTACTTTGTGGTGCACTGTGACTATTTTACTGTTATACTACATACAAACGTTGAGTTTTTGTCACCACGATAGTTCCGCGAGAAGCAAATTTAAAAAAAATTAATATATGGTACAAATACAAATTACTTACATATTAAATTGACAATTTTTTTTAATACTTTGTAGTCATGTAGACCTCATCAGCGAAGAGAAGCTCTTGAGTCTGATGAGGGAGCCTCATTTTTCTTATTTTATATACAGGTGCATATGCGAGTCATTTGATAATACGGTTAGAAAAGGTAATTTGATAATGAAATGTTGAAGTATTTTGAAAAAAGCTATAGGTTTAAATGATTTATGAATTTATGTTTGATTTTAGGAATTAATTTCTTTAATTTGCTCTGAAAGGTTACTGTTGCGGCATATCTCGATAGGTAAATTATTGTAGTAGTTAATGGCTTTATAAATATAGTGGTTCTGCATTTGGGTTGTTTTAAATTTAGACATTATGGATTGGTTTCCATTTCTCGTAAGCTTGAAGTATTCCCGGTTTTCTGTGAGGTTTTTTTCTTTGCATATTTTCAATATGGAAACTTGCTTGAAAATATCAATTAAAAAGATCTTTTCTTGAAAAGGTAGATTTTTTTCAGTATTATTTTAATAATGATCCTTTGTGATATTTTTACTAAGTTTACATTTTTTTTAAGAACCTCCCCATCCGATAACGCCGTATATGAGCAGAGAGTGAACAATGGCGCAATACACATTTTTAATAATTTTTGTACTTAAAATATTTCTTAGCCTAACGAATATGTAGATACATTTCTTTATTATTTTTACATGTTCTATGATGTGTCTATTCCACTTTAGGTGTTGATCAATGATCACACCTATTTAAATACCACATTTAAATAATTTGTTTTCAGCCAATTCGGATAGAGGGGCCAGGCATGGATTGGACAAGATTTTTTTCGGTCGTTAATGTTAGAGGTTTTTTCTCAGATTTTTTTTCCAAGGTTTTAATAAGCTTATTAGGCTTGAATCAAAGCGAATGAATTCTTAATATTCGAAATAATTCGATATTTTCATAAGACTTAAACGCTCTACAGGAGATAGATTAGAAATATTGAAAAAAAGTTAACTTTGATGTCGCTTGACATTTCACTCAAAGTGTAAGAAGACTTGCCCGAAGTTTTTGCTACGAAACACCATTCGTGAAATGGGATAAAAGTGCGCGATATTTATTTATTTATGTAAGCATACACAGTGAGTACAGAGTTACATACTTTTACATTTCATTTGATTAATTTTTTAGTGAATTTCATTGTTTTTTATTGCTGTGGTATAAAGTTGTTCGTCGTTAATCCTGGGGATAATAAATGGACGGTAAAAAAACACAGATCAAACGACAAGACGAGAGGGATTGCTCCTCTCGAAAAAAATGGTAGCGACGCAATAACATGTGTGCGGAACAAAGTTTACTTTATCGTGAACTATCCAAAATAGCCATTGATAAGAAGAAGACCAAAAGAACACTCCCGGGTCCATCGGCGTCTGGTGCTGTCACCGTCCACACGCTCCAAAACATTCCAGCAAAATGGCACACAGCAAAGAAACGCCGTCGGTCGGGCAGCGCGCGCTGGCGGTGCTCGGACCCTCCGAAGCGGTCGCCGAGCCGTGATGATGTCAGGATCTGACTTCATATCTGTCTGGGGAGTCTATTTATAAAGCGTGGCGTCACAGCGCGTCTCCGGTAGGCGGCGCTGGGAGGACCCGAAGAAAGTGACCATATTTTTAAGATCGTTAAAAAGTTACGGCTCCGACGTGTTGTACTCCTCGGGATATTTCGGGACTTAATAATGAGATTGGTAAATGTCAGGACCGCGACAGTCTGCCAGGAAGTGCAGCGAGCGAGAAAGGAGAGATTTGTAATTTAACAGAAACAGTTAGAAGTAGGGATTCTGACCCGGGTCACCCGGGAACACACGGGATTTTCGGTGCATCGCGTCCCGGGAATGCTTATGTCGAGTCCCGGGATTCAAATTAGGCAATAATATTTTTAATATTAAAAAATAAATAAAAGCTCATGTTGAAGCAGAGAGAGGTTTTCAATTGCTGTAAATAGGTAGGTATGTATATACGTAGATGTATCAGACGTAAATTTCAACATTTTGGTATTTATAAAATGCTGTTTTAAATAAATTTATTTTAATGTGCGCTTTTAATTTCAATATTTTAGTTTTGTTAATATAAAGGTAGGTATAATAGATTTATTGTAAATATATACATTGAACATTGTACATACAATATATTTCATGCAAATTAGATATATATATTTTTTAATACTAAGAATTTATTATGTCTGTATTTATATGTAGAAATATTTTTTTGTCAATACATGTTTATTTTATAATAACAATTTTATTGAAATAAAATTAACAATAACAAGAAATAACATTTTATTCAAAAATATAATATGTATATCGCGACATAACCCGAGACTCGGGATTCCGGGAATGAAAAAAGTCCGGGAATAGAGAAACACCAGTTAGAACCCTTCAGAAGAACAACGACGGATGGCTAATGGTATCAATTGTACCAAACATTGGATACAAGAAGTGTTAACCAATTAAGGGATTATACCACTTTGACATTTTCAAAAAATCTTGCTTTATCTTATAGCTTCTGTTCTGACAGTAATTTGAGTAATCACTAACTCAAAATTTCTAAATATTGGCTGAGCTATACTAAATTTGAAGATAGATCAAATTTACATTATTCTCAAAACTCCATTTTATAAATATTTCAAATTTATAAAAGCACAAGAGCGATAATATTCGAAAATATGATTTTACCTATAGAACGTAAAAGCACATAATTCAGGTGTGTTACTAATTCAAAAATAAAACATGATAATTCGAGATTTAAATTTTGTGGTCGTCTACAATTTTGTTCTCAAAATTTTGCACGCTTGCTTAATGACATTGCTATGTTTGGTGTCTCAAATGTCTGAATCTTTTATCTCATTTTCTCCCACACACACGGTGTCTCAAGAGATGGAACAGATTGCGGCATGAGATATGGTCGTTTATGCATGGGATTACATTTTGAAAACCCACTACATACTCCATAATTAATTCCGCAGAAATTGTTGATTATTGGGAATGCATAAAGATGAAGAGTTACGATATAAGGATTGATCACGAAGAGTAATGACAAGCAGTTAGCGATATATCTAAAGGGTATTTTTTATGAGGTGTAGAATTTTAAAATTAATTAAAACTCGGGGTAATTGGCTTTATTAGAAAGATGATTTTGTGCCATTAACGTTTATTCACTACTTTGTCTCATATCTTCTGTTGCATTTTATGACATTTTTGTTTGGAAAGGATCAAATTAAAATTTATTAATAAAACGAATTGTAAATAAACTAACATTGACAGATTTTGCAATAGTAAAAAAATGAAAGGTATAATTTATTTTGTATTATTATTGAAAAAAAAAGACACGTCACAAGTCCATAGATAAAGTCATATAAAGCCCCACAAAGTGAAGCAATTTTCTTAATTTTTAAAATATAGGTGGTAACATTGTTTGGTATTTTATTAATTGATTAAATAATTTAGATTATGTAATTTTAGGGAGATATACGTATTTAAATTTTTTGAAAAAAATTAGAAAAAGTGGTGAATTTTGCTCACATTTCCAGACGATCGATCGCCTCAAATATAGGATGTTTTTAGTGGTTTGTTTTTCGAATTGGCTATACTTCTTCCTGCGATGCCAATTTGGCAGCTACCAGCTGATTTGGCTTTCATTTCATCATGAATAGACGTACGCCGCAAAGCTTGCAAATTGTGCAAATTTATTTCGAAAATCGTCGTATCGTAACCATATTTATACACTAATGTCATCAAATAATATTTCCAATAAAGCCATTACTACTTGCCATTATCGTGATTTTTACGTGTTTAATTTCATTTTGTACGCGATGCGAAATCGCCGCGTACATGGGGGGTGCCGGGAATATGGTCGGGAAATGGGACAAAAAGGTTAAAAGGAATAACGAGAAGAGAAATGGACTGTATTGGGTCGAGAAAGGGAGGGACGTTTCGACTCACATTTTGTCTCGTGGCGTCCTTCCAAATATCACCTCAACAATGTTTATAGATGCACAGTTTAACACAAGACGAATATTTAAGGGCAGGAGGCGAGAAAGTGTGTCCTGCCGCTTTGATAACGAGAAGAAGATAGCGAGACTTGACGAAACGAAAGGTAAACTGTTACTATGGAGGGTAGGATTAATTTTCGATAGAGGCCAATCAGTGTTGCCACATAAGAAAAATAACAATATTCTGTAAACAATCGACTTCTGTGTCAAAGTAACGTCACGAATATCTTACACATTTTAAAGTTCTATACCTCTAAAAAAACATCTTGTAGAAAGCGGACTAAAGAACGAGGATACGAGAAAATCGTCTGAGAAGGAGCGACACGACAGCAGTGACAGTGTGCTGATGACGTCATCTCATAAATTTCCCAGAAATCATGTCTGATACTAATCGCCCTGCGGTCGCATGGCTGCATTGTGATTCAACACTTGTACTCGCAGAAGCGGGCAGCACCGAGGAAGTGAAGAGGCGCCAGGCGCGAAGAATGGACACACGCACGCGCGGTATACGCATTACTCACACACGCGCACGCCGTTCGCACGCGCGCGCCATGAGCCAAATTTGGGCAGCGCGCAGCTGACCCAATGGTCGGCTGCGGCGACCAGGCCTTGCGACACCATCGTCCTGGAAGGTAGTGGACGCGCAATTGGGAGGGCGATGACGGGGAGATTAATTGCAACTTGTTCGCGCTTGGTGTAGGGCCTGCTCGCGCCGTTTATCTCAGTGGACACGGCGTGCGTCGGCTTCCATTTGCTGACAACACCCGTGATTTTCCACGGTGTTTGGATCAATTAAAATGGTTTCAAATTGTGATGAGGAAAGTGAACCAAATATTTAAAAAATACCGCGAAAAATAAAAAAACTAAGTAATATTTCTATTTCGGTGTCTTGACAGTTATGTTTTAAAATGACTAACTAACTAACCATCACCCTTTTTCTCCGCAGGGGTAAGCGAGAGGATAGAACGCCATATTCTTCTATCTTGTCACACCACTTTTGCTTCGGCTAGATTCATACATATTCTCATACAAGTTCTACGGTTGTTGAGACTTTTAACAGGACCATCCTTAAATACTTGTAGTATCTGATCATGCCAGGTCTTTCGCGGACGCCCTCTATTCCTGTCGCCTTCAACACTCGCCTCATATATTTTCTTAACCATTCTTTCCTCGTTCATACGTTCCACGTGGCCAAACCATCTCAGCCATCCTTTCTTTATTCTATCTACCACACTGATGGATTGAATTCATTAAAATTAATGAATTCAATCCATCAGAAAGCTCTAAAACGTATACAAACTTACGTACGTATGTTAAGTTATTCGCAATTATTAATAATGAGCTTTCTAATTGATTGAATTCATTAATTCCAAACCTGTCAAACTTAAAACGCCAAAATTGGCGGCATTATAAAGTTATACATAACTGTCAAGATAAATAAATAGCAATATTGCTTAGTTCAGAATACGGCCAATCGGATATAAAAACAGATTCGAGATGTGGTCCTAGAGGAAGATGGAAAGAGAAGCTGTACCAAGATAATTAGTTATAAATTAGGTAGTTTTGAGGAGAGTTAAGAAAAAGGGTCCATAAAAGACCTGGTCCATAGATGACAAAAAAGAAAATATGGAAAATCGAAGGAAGCAATGAATAGGGTGCATTATTGGACCCAATGCATATTCATACATTCAGAAATGTAATAGAGGGAATAAGACAGAATGAAAGGAGTAGACAAAAATTAATTAATAATCAATCTAATTTTTTTTTTAAATATTCCAGGAGAGTGATCACTGCACACAAGAATACAATTTGCCATCATGTCATGGTGTGAAAACACGTAACGAAAATGCAAATCGAAATTGCTCACGTCACGTCTAATTACTCGCTGAACTTAATCTGCTCTTTCTACCTCTTCATCTCGCTTCTACCTGAAAGCAACTGAGCACGTAAGTATAAAACATCGCCAGATTCTATAATTGTTTCTTTAATTTAATCATGTCTCATTAAAGTTAAAATTATAAAATTGTTTCCTATCAGTGAAATAAAATAATAAACATAATGTATTAATGCGTTGACGCAACATAGGTATGTAGCTGGTTACAACGTATATAAAGTCTAGGAAAACATTATCGAAGACACTTTTTCTCTCATTAGAGATCACTTTCTCATTAGAAATTGCAAAAAAATACGTAAAACTTCAACTTCGCTCAAAACGAAGAATATACTACAGTTTCTGCTAAAAAGGCCCCCAAAAGAAGTCGTCAAATATGTGCAAAAACTGACAATAAAACACCTATGATCTGTTTGATGTGTAAAAAAATTGTACGTAAACAACGTTCTAATACAAGGTTTTATGCACATGTAAAAAGTATTATTTTTTTTCTAATTATTTTCTTTCTAATTGATAGCGTTTACGTAGTAAATATTTCAATTTGATATTATATTTTATATAACGATGATTATAAATACATAAGATAGACGTAATTAAAAATAAAAAGGCAAAACTAAGAAGTTTTGATCCATTTTACCCTATAATTATACTACTCGGTCAAATCTGACCCGAGGGACGGTACCGTTAGTACTTTTGAAGCCCCTATGAAGGTTAAAATTATAAAAAGGTTTCCTATCAGTGAAATAAAATAATAAACATAATGTATAATGCGTTGACGCAACATATTTTATTATCGATCAATGCAAAAGCGATTTTCTATACATAATAAGTTCATAATATTATTATAGCATTGTCTGCAATGACGTCGATAGCTTTCGTAGGTTGGCGCAACTCAATTGTTTCCTTTCATAAACTATAAATACTATTATTATTTTTATGAAAGGAAACAATCCAGACATACAGTTTCAGTCGTATAAAAGTGGACACTTAAAAAAAGTTGAAATTGAGATTTCCTTTATTCAGGTTCCTGACCATTTAAAAAAAATATAGTTTTGTTCCGATGCATTTTAACAAAATTGCTTATTATTTAAAAAGCACCATAAAGATGACTTAAAATACACAGTTTTACAAACTTATGTGTTGTTTTATTAACTTAAAAACTTTCATTCATTACAAAAACAATCATGTTCCAGTATCTAAATCCAACTGACCATCGATATGGCGCCACTATTGCAAGTTTTTCATTCTACTTCTCGTATAAAATATGCACATGACGCAAAGAATCATAGTTCGCTTCGCGAGTCCTTTAAGCGCTTTTGAGACGAGTCTCCAATCAAGCCCCACCGTGGACACGCACCATGACTGTGAGTTTGCTGTCGAATAGTCTTTCTTCAGAATCACGTACATGGGATACACCGAGGCTAAAGATTAGCTGCAAGCTACTAAAAACTAGCTTTAAGCTGTAACATTATTTTGAACAAAGATTTTTTAAATCGTAGTGTTTGTTATTCACTAATTGTACAATTCACTTTAGGTAACTAAAAAGGTAAGGAAACCGGTAGACCTTAAATCTGGTAGTGGTCTTTACTAAGTTAACTAACACTCTGACCTAAAAGGTATTAAAAGCAAATAAATGTTTGCATTTTAATTTAAACTTTGTGATACACACATATTAAGTTATTTGGTACTAGCTGTGCCCGCGCGGCTTCGCACGCGTAGTTATTTAGTACACTGTTTGGATCGTCATAGAACCTTCTAGAACATTTTCCTTCCAGAACTTTCTAGAGCAGGTTTTTCTGGAACTTTTTAGACACACCGACACAGTCGGCGCGCCTATTTTGAAACATCTGAAGCATTTGCGGCCTTCCCATAACAAAAAAATGTGCTAGAAAGCAGTTTCGTCACCCACTCCGACCCACGCACAGCCACCCCCACCAATCTCGAATATTTTCGATGTGACACCAAGGGCTATCCACCATCATAACCATCGGTGGGTGGTTGTGGCTGGTTGTGGAGAAAACTTGGCGGGTAGGGAAACACGGGTTTCTTTATATATATATATATATATTGATTACTATAGTTTCGAGACGGGCAGTTCTTCTAATCAGCTGTAATTACCAACTGACTTAAATAAATACAGAATGATGTCAACCTAATCGTGTAGGGCAGCGGGTCGCGTAGGGAGGCTTTTTTTGGTCATTAACGGGAACAGGTACAAGACCGAGGACATATTGTGGAATGTGATGATGTTCATACCAGGTGTTTTCTCAGAATTTAAATTTTTATGATTTCATTATCATTCCTCAATGAGGAATCGAATGGAGTAGTTCTAATTTGTGATTATATGGTTGGAGAATTCCGAGAAGTTATAATATTAATAACATCTCTAAATTTAGCGTGGGGAGGACGCACTTCTGCGGCCGCTAGTGTGAGTATCAATATCAATAGTCGGGGTCTGCTGAATGAGTACCAGCGCATAATGCGGAGATAATGGGGCTACGAGAGTTCAGCGGCTCGGTCCGAGGGTTCAAGAGCTGCCGGTGTCACTGCCGAGGGAGCCGAGACGCGGACGCGCGCGCGCAGAAATAGCTCCGGCACGAGGAAGTGTCTGGAAGGCGCCACCGGGAGATAGCGCCTATCGGGGCCGGCGTTGTTAAGGCGGCGCCCGAGAGCCGATGACAGTTTTATCGGCCGGCGATACGTTTTAATTGTGCGCTGATTAAGGGAAATATTATTACGATAAATTTGTTTCCCGTGCGCGGCGGTGTAGCTGAATGGTTTTCCATTTTGCATTTTAGTGTAGAAAGTTTCTTCGATAGTCATAACTGGCTTTGCCGAGGCGTATCGTACGATCTCGATCATAAATTTTATGGTGTGTTTGTTGGTATGATGTGATATTAAGTTGTTCAGAAAATAATGGCTGATTTTAATATTACATTCTTTTGAAATTTTATTAATTTGTTTTTCTTGAAACTGAGATATGCGCCATGATTATTTATTGAGTTGAGGTTATTTAATCACTATTAAAATATGGGAATGAAACAAAAATAGAAAACATACCTATCACACACCACCAAAATATATAGACATGAACTTATGCAAATTTGTTGATACGTAACCTGGTGCCACGGCGGATTCCGAAACGTTTAATTTGTTTAAAAAAATTACTAAAGAGCTTGTAAAATTTGAAATAATTGTGCAAGAGTGACGCAGGATTACTGCGCCACTCTTGCAGAAACACCCACCACCCCCATATTTTATTTTTTCTAAAGTGAAGTAAAGAAACCCCTTCACTGATACACCATGATGAAAGAGCAACGGGTCCATTAGTGACCCGGTACTCTGATTGCCATGAGATCAAGTCAAGTCAGGCTGGGGCATCTAAAGTGAAGTAAAGAAACCCTTTCACTGATACACCATGATGAAAGAGCAAGGGGTCCATTAGTGACCCGGTACTCTGATTGCCATGAGATCAAGTCAGGCTGGGGCATCTAAAGTGAAGTAAAGAAACCCTTTCACTGATACACCATGATGAAAGAGCAAGGGGTCCATTAGTGACCCGGTACTCTGATTGCCATGAGATCAAGTCAAGTCAGGCTGGGGCATCTAAAGTGAAGTAAAGAAACCCTTTCACTGATACACCATGATGAAAGAGCATGGGGTCCATTAGTGACCCGGTACTCTGATTGCCATGAGATCAAGTCAAGTCAGGCTGGGGCATCTAAAGTGAAGTAAAGAAACCCTTTCACTGATACACCATGATGAAAGAGCATGGGGTCCATTAGTGACCCGGTACTCTGATTGCCATGAGATCAAGTCAAGTCTTAAAAAAGTAAAATATCTTAGCAAATAAGTCGCGTTTTATTACAACACGTTTTTTTTTTGAGACTCGGTTTGGAAGGAAAATTTAAATATTTAAAAAAACAACGTCTGTTGCAAAAACTGCGCTTTTTTACTAGAGGATTTAATTATGCAAGAATAAATACTTATATTAATTGCTGTAAAATGTGTGTTAAATATACGCGATGATGGACATTCTTCCTCTTTTAAAAAAATGGTTTAGTTCATCGCTGTACAAATTTATTCTCTGTTATAGGTCTTTCCATATAAGCTTGCAGTTGAATTAGTGTGGGTACAGTGCGTAATACGCGCATTGTTTCGTTGTGTTAAGTTTACGGATACGAGAGGGGCGTATCCGTAAACTTAACACAACAAAACAATTCGCGTACTCTTCCTGCGATTAAAATTGAATGACTTTGACCTTACCAGGCGCTACGCACGTTCGTGCCAAAAACGTGTGGAACCAATAAATGTCTTAATTCGGTCGTCCTGGGTTCTAGATCAATTATGAAAAAGTCATTATTCCATTTAAGTCTTTAGCAACTACGCATGACGTTGATTAATTGAATAACATTTTTATATCCCCTCTACCAGCAATAAGGTACGTCTCCATACTTCCAGTAAGCTAAAATTCTAAAAAGATTATCATTGACGCGGAAAAAAGGATTCTTTCTCGTACTTCGGACATGTTGCGCGAAGAGAAGGTAGTGGTCACTGGTAGCGAAGAGGTAAGTAAGAAGACTATCTCCATCAAGATCACACCGAATAAAGGAAACCGACAACTCACTGAGTACAGCACTCAACGTGGGATAAAACCGAGAGACGTGGAGGCGAACACTTCACGTAGTTCCATCGCTCAGTCATGAGTGTAATGAGCTAGACGACCAGAAATAAAGGATTTTATTATCATGTACTCGTATATTATCTAAAATGAGTAAGGCAACAAAAATATAAGCTCTATGTAAGTTGTAATTCAAACATCTGATAAGATAGTACATTTATTGGCAACTGTAATAAAATTAATACAAATAGTTAAAACCTTTTTATCATTAAGATAACCTTTAAGAAATGTATAAATAACACTTAAAACATTTTTTTTTCAATTTCTGAAAAATCTGTTAGATATGGATATCAGAATTGATATGCTTTTCGACAAACTCCCACATGCAATCTAATTTCTTGATAATACACATGTGACTTTTATCGCAGGATAAATCAAAGTTGCAGTGCCCTGATTGTTCTGTGGTAGATGCACCAATATTAATCCACCTGTTCCTATATTTCCCTGCTTAATGACTTTAAATAATATTTCTCGCTGAGGAGAATGCTTCCGAAGAATGTGTTCGAAACTTGTGCCTCTTCATGGACAAAGTGGTGACCCCAGGAAACGTCGATACAAGCACATTTTCAACCTTTTAATGGTAGCTTCTGTCATAAATTGATCCAAATGTCTCGCCCTAACACTGCTCACCTAATATTATTATTATAAACTCTGAAATGCCTACAAGGTTTCTTATTTGATTTTTACCCTTTCAATTCACGTATTAATATTAAATGATTTAATTAAAAAGCTTTATTCCACTATTTATTGTTTTTTGACACTGGTACATTATTCTGTAAAGCTGGGGCATTTATACAAAAAAACTAATAAATATTGGAAAAAAGATAACAGATGTTTCTTAAATAAAATTAAATCATTAAAATGGAATTCCACCACGAGTTAACAGCTTCTAAATAAGAAATTATTAATATAAAACATTCTGATAGATATAGGGTATTTTGTAAAAGTGTCAAAACGATTAGCGCTAATGTAGTTGTAGTAGAATAGTCGATCTAGCCACAAGTCACTCACAGTTTCGTGGACTCTAAAAAAGTTAGTTTTGATTGTTTTGAATAGCTGAAAATTCTGAAGAATTTTTTTAAAATTTTTCCTCAAATTCAAATCAAAATAAATGGACTGCTCAGAGTAGAGGCAGGACATAATATATTAGGTCCTTACATATGAAATTGACGTTTAGTATGGGAGGAACATAAAGCCGATTTTTTTTATTATAATATATTTATTTAATCAAAGTATGTACCATTGCTATCTATGCACTTTTGCCATCTCATAGGTAGTTCATCGATCCCTTTACTTAAAAAACCATTCGGACGGGAATCGATAAAATCTTTGAAGGCGGTTTGGACTGCCCCATCGGAGTTGAATTTTTTCCTTTGCAAGAAGTTATCCAAATTTCGAAAAAAATGGTAATCTGTTGGGGCAAGGTCCGAAGAGTACGGTGGATGTCTTAGACATTCCAATTGAAGCTCCTCTAAGTTGGTAGCCGTCTGTTGTGCAGTGTGTGGTCTAGCGTTATCATGAAGCAGCAGTGGCCTAGAGCGATTAACCAGCCTCGGTTGTTTAGCAGCTAGCTTTTCCATCATGGTTTGCAGTTGCTGACATAGACATCTGCCGTAATCGTCTGGCCAGATTTAAGAAAGCTGTAGTGAACGACACCAGCACTAGTCCACCAAACGCTCACAAGTAACTTTTTTGGAGTCAATTTTCACTTGGGGCATGATTTGGCTGGTTCGGCAGGGTTCAGCCATTGCGATGAGCGCTTCCGATTATCGTACAGGATCCACTTTTCATCACAGGTAATGATTCGATTTCAAATCCCTTCATTATTGTGCCGGTTGAGTAATGCAACGCAGCAGTCAACGCGCGTTTATTGATTTGCTTCACTCAATTCATGAGGTACCCACCTTTCAAGCTTTTTCACCTAACCAATTTGCTTCAAGTGGATTAAAACAGTTTTATCACTAACACCGCCGCCTGCAGCTAACTCGGATGTGGTTTGCGATGGATCCGCTTCCACAATAGCCTTCAATTCTTCATTATCAACTTTGGTCTCCGGCCGTCCACGGGGCTTGTTCTGCAGGTCGAAATTTCCAGAACGAAAACGTTGGAACCAAAAACGCACTGTGTTTTCTTTTGCGGCACCGTCGCCATACACATCATTAATCCTTCGAGCCGTTTCTGCAGCCTGGTGCCACGGTGGAACTCGTACTCGTAAATAACGCGATATTTCAAGTTTTTCATTTTGTAAACTGAGTGACGCAAAGAAAAAAACAATTGAGGAAAAAACAAATGAATTATAATTTTCAAAACACAAATACATGAGTAAATAGCTGTATAAATTTGGATTTGGAATTCCTAACCAAAGAGAAGATATTTGAGATCAAATTTTCCAGTACGGCAAAACGTGAATTTCATATGTAAGGACCTAATATTTCAGTGTGGACGGATTGTTCCACCTCGCCAGCATATCCGACCGCATTCCGCATTATGCGTGGACACCGGATTCCTGGTTTCGCTGCTGAATTCCAAGATACCAGAGGCGTTGACAGACACAATAGAGTCCGCCTTATCCGCGCTATTCGAGGAACGCGACGACAATTCCACCTTATCACCAGCACCGTTGTCAGGATTCCAGTTACCGGAAATTTAAACCAGAATCAACTTCAGGACGTTGATTAAAATTATCACCGATATTGCAAAGGCAAGCATAACGTCTTGTAAGGAAAGATATTTGAGAATTTTTGCAATTTGTAGTACCTATATCATGATGTAAAAGCGTTACTCTACTAGATATTTAATTAATTTTAATTAACTAAAAACCATTTGTAAACACTTGGGAGTAACTCTACATCTACGATATGACTATAACTTCGTCAGAACGTACAAATACTAGTATTAGTTACTCAAAGTGGTTCAGCTTGAACAAGTTGATAATTATGTCCACCTAGAACAACAAATTTCCATAGCAGGAGACATATCCGAAGAAATTGTTCACGGAGCAAAGCTGGGCTTTTGAGAGCGTTCGGACGCCTGAATATGATTTTAAAAAATTATCTTCTAATGTGCCTACATAAAACGAAAATGTAACTTAATTGAAAAAGTCAAAACTAGAATTCCTAGTATCTCATTGTGATTGTGGCTACGGTGTCATGTGCTTCTGGGACTTCCAGAAGTAAAAAAGAAACTGTTTCACCATCATCCAGGTATGGACCCTGGCTTCCTCAAGATAACGCCTCCAACGGTCTCTGCACAGAGTTGTTTTTTGCCAAATGCTGACGCCAAGAATGGAAAAGTTTTTAAATAAATAAATAATAGAAATAGATATATTGTCTTGCCATTTAATTTTCGATTTGTCTATTCTTCATCTGTTTTCAAAGTAAGTCGACCAAATTGTAAATATAATACATTATTTTAAGTTTGTAAATTATTATTATAATTATTTGATTACCCTGGAATAAGTATCCGTCCCTCCTTTTTTAAATTACAGAGGGTTTTTGGTAGACTTTTTTTACCCAATTCGTGCATATTTATTTATTTATTATAATAATTCATCATCACTCTTGACTCTACAACCCTTGGTGGGCCTTGGCCTCCTCAAGAGTCTTCCTCCACTCATCTCGGTTTAGTGCCAGCTCTCTCCAGTTCAGGAGCTCCAAGGCAGATATGTCTTTGAGGACGTTGTCGCTCCATCTTAATTTTGGCCTTGTAATAATTACGTAGTTCGTCAAAGTTTACTAGAGCTGATGCACTAGTTAGGCGGTCCAGCCGCATATATAGGGTACAAGGGAGTAAGTATCCTAAGGCCCGGTTGCGCTATCTAAAGTAAAGGTAAAAAAAATTACTCGAGTAACTTTAAAAGTTACTCGAGTAACTTTTTTTACTAAAACGGGTTACGCCATCGATGGTAAAAAATATTTTACTCGCCGAAGTACATACATGAGTAACTTTTTTTACTCTCCAATATCGGTGGGTAAAGGTAAAAACGTTGGTAAAAAAAATGGCCGTCCTCTCACAGCTGATTTGAAAATGTGACATTTGTCCATATAGGTACTTGTCATTTGAATTTTGTCATCATTGTCGTATTGAAATTTGTAAACATTAAAATGAATCTTTTAATTTCGCGTTATTTTAGCGATGGTTTGACGTTACATTTGGTTTGTTTGAACTGGTTTTGAACCGTAAAAGTACGTATTGCCAGTAGTAAAAAACTGAGATAAATGAAATTCCACAGACAAATACGGTATTTGAGGTTTATTCCGCTTGGCACCTTATTAGCCTTATTATTGGTTTGACAGTGGTAAAAAAGACGTTTCTGCAATCCGAAATCGAGTTTACTCTCAGCTGATAGTAAAAAAAGTTATTCGGGTTAATTTTACTCGAGTAAAATTTACTTAAGATGACGCAACAGGGCCTAAAAATTTGAAAAAAAAATTGCAAAAGGGCGTATACAAAAGGATCCAGGCTGCAGGATGACCCGGAGCGCAGCGCGCGAAGCGGATCTAGGTTATCGTCAAATTAATAATTACGCGCGCCTAGAAAACTGTGTCAACGGGCAAACTCGTACAACAATCATCGACGCTGTTCCACTGGAGCCGGCGACTATCGGGCCCAGCAGATAGCCGGGCCACATAGCCGATTGCAGGGCCGCGTGGAGCGGTTGCGCAATAAGCATAGAAAAAAATGAACCCGGAAGCGGAGTATCTCTGGTGCGGCGCACATGCGCCGCGCACCTCGCATCCGGCGCGCGAGATCTAAATTCGAATCTGACGTGACAGACTAGGAGCCAGCGACCGGCATGTATTCACTAGGGGACGAATCGCGCGACACTCCGCGCGCATGCCGCATCAACATCTACGCTCGTGTTTCGGGGACAATGGCGCGGTCATTTGACGTGTACACACCGGGACTCACATATCACGGAAATGTCGCCCGGTAAGGTTACGATGAAGATTAGTGCTGCGCATCTGTTTATTCTAACGAGTTTATCGAAACGCAAGAGGAGTAAAAGGTGGTGGGCGCGAAATTATTTACTGCAAAGAGAAAGAAGGATGGATATTCTACGCGATCTTCGAATGTCTGACGGATCTTTTTTCAATTTTACTCGAATGACAACTGATTTTGAAAATTTATTACAAATAATCGGGCCTTCCATAGCCAAGCAAGACACAATATTACGGAACGCTGTTGGCCCTCACATCAGACTTGCAATTACAGCCCAATTAGAGCTCGATCAGTTGGATAACAATCTCGTTTCCCCACACTAATGTCATGTTGAGTGGTATACAGTTACATCGCATGCGCATTCACTTGTAAACATACCATTTTACACATATACCGGGTTTCGCTACGTACTTTGTGTGTGTAAAGACACTTCTCATTTCGAGTGCCAAACTTGTAAGAGATCATTTTTTTTCCTTCGAAAAATTGTTTGGTCCCTCCAAAGCCCCATACCCTCGTCTAAAGATAGACGCTTTTGAGCGTCTCCCGCTTTCTACCAACAGTATGCAAAAGGCGCTTTTAAGCCTCTCCCGCAAACTATGTGTTAACTGTTATATGCCGGAATCCCCCGAACTCAAATATCATAATATCCAAACCTTCTTAACTAACATTGTGTATATCTGCAATGAGGGCAGACCCGCCGCTTACCCAGGACCGTTTAATAAGCAAAACCTCCCGTATCGGCCCTGCTTATTCGCCGCCAGGTAGGCAATTTTTAATGCTAAAGGCAAGCACGACTGCCACCCAAAATTTGATACTATAACCTATAACGTAAATCTGGCGGTCGCCGGCTCCTACTCTATGACATTACCGAACAAAATGGCCGCTCCGCGTAGGACGCGTGAAAGATTGCATTCCGTGAGAATTATTATTACCCACACCGCGTTCAGAGGTTAATAATACCGTTGCGCGGTGCAGTGCGCCTTCAGTTACGCTTAATGAACGAATTACGGACGGCTGTTATGGAATTCTCTAGAATTTATTTCGGTTAATACATTGTTGCACGTCTATTGAAAATTCTCATAAAAAACGTGAGAAAGTAACCCAATCCCCAATAGTAATAATTTCAATCGTCCTCCGTAACTTCCTATCCAATAGCTGATCTCGTTCAGTTTTCAAAATTAATATGATTCAAAATTGTTATCAAGGGGGAGTAGCTACCTAAGAAGCGCGAAAAAATTCAATTTTTGTGAATTTTTTTAAGGAAACCTATATGAATTATGGAATTGTATCATTTTTACATACTAATAAGACCCTCATTATGAAGTCAAATTTTATGTCAAAGACACTATAATGAAAGGGAGTCGTAGAAATGACAGCTCTGGATACCTGTGCACTTTAATGTCATACACGCGTGCAGAAATCGCAGACTAACAGTAAATATGATAATTTTAATTTTGTAAGTGTGAAAATCGTACACGAAACATTAAATGCCTTGTTCTGAAAAATCATTTTTTCAAAACAACGTCTACGACGAGATAAAAACCAATTAACCCATTTTAATTAATCAAAACTTATTTTATTTATAATAAGTTCCTTTATAGCTGTTGTACTCTTTTTTTGCATTCTGAGTAACAAAAAATCATTAAAATCAAAATTTTATGTTAAGCAAGTCGCCATTATGTTTTATGTAATTAATTTTTAACTATCCTGGAACGGGCTATAGCGACAACTTTTATTTTTATAATTAAAAAAAATACATTTTTTAGTGCTATCGAGAAGTGGTATAGAAGTGAAAAAAATTATGTATGTGATCGCATATACGAGAAAAAAAATATAATGATACCCGTTTCTACATCTGCAGTAGACAATAATATCAGTAATGTATTTCGTCAATTTTGTGCCAGTAAAAATAAGGGAGGGTTAAAACCAAATTAATTAATCAATTAGAAAGACATACAGAAAAATGTAATTCACGAAAAAATATAAGGCTACTACTGGGATTCGAACCCAGGTCACCTCCTTTCCGGGGCCGGTGCTCTGACCACTAAGCTATAGCAACCCTTTACCGGCGTTTCAAAGTTTGCGCACATCTCAAACCATCTTCAAAACCTTCACTAACTTAGATGTCCAGAGAGGATTGAATATAAGCTTTGCCTTACAATATTTAAGGCAATTCACAACATGGCCCCTCAATACATAACCGACTTCTGCATTCCATTCTCCACAAATAATAGATAACTAACACTTCGCTCAGCATCAACATCACATACAAATAGGTTAGCTGAAGTAAATCGCGCCCACAAAACTAATTTCGGTGATCGTGCTTTCGCGGTGGCTGGACCAAAGTTATGGAACAAACTACCTAATAAACTGAGACAAACAGACAGCTTAACACAGTTCAAAAAACAACTTAAGACGCATTTATTTAGACAATCCTATAAAAACCTATAGAATCTGACCACAACAACGCTATCTAATGTTTTCCACTCCTATTGTGCACTCCGCGAAAACACATAATTCTTTCAGGGACTCACAAACTATTATAGTACTCAATTTTAATTCCACTTCTTGTATGCCACCTAATGAATAAGTAATAGTAAATAAATTTTTTGTTTTCTAGCAGTAAGTTGTCTTGTAAGATAATAATTTCTCTGTGTAAAGCGCCCTTGAGGTGAGTATTCGCGAAAACGGCGCTATACAAATTATCCAATTATGATTATTTATTATTATTAACCCTCTATGTTTCCGTGAATATATCGGCCTTATGTGTAGTTCTCATTTTTATTAATTGATTAATTTTTACAAATATGAATGTGTTCTTGAATAAATATAATAAAGGAGGGTGTTCACACCGACTAAGATGAAATTTAAATTTTTAACCCTTCGGTGTTATCCACATGTTTTCAGTGGCGCCGCTGCCACGGCGCCCCGGACGTTATTTCGGGCTCCTCCGGAATTCCACGGGCGTGTAGTAATAAATAACATTTACGGTAATTGGAATCGTCGGGAACGGGCGCGGAAACCCGGCACAACACGTCGGCCGCTAGCCGCCGTCCGCCATTATGCGCACGTGTCTCGGCCGTTTCTATTTTCACGAATAGGCAATGAATCATTTCCAGGGCGCTTAGCGACGGGCTTCCGAAAGAGGGAGGGGGAGATCCGGACCCCGGCGGTCACGGCACATACACGACAATAATGTGAGAAAGAGACAAAGTTATACGACCGCTTCGTGTTAGAAAATAATGAAAAAACGCACTCGGCGCGTGATTTCGGTTATATACACCGTACGCGGTGCGCTCTTGTTTCAAATTGAATTTAAATTTAACACTTCTTCATCATCATCTTCTTCTTCTTCTTCCCCTTGTCCTAGTAGGGTCGGGGGCCCAAAGACTCTACAAGGTGCTTCCACGATCCCCCATTCTGTTTTCAAATACATTTTTTTGCTGTCTCTCCCAGCTTAATCTGGGTCGACCCACCGGCCGTCTTCCCTTCGGGGTTGCCAAAAGGATTCTTCTTGGTAATCGTTCCTCTGGTATTCTGAGCACATGTCCAAGCCACCTCAATTGTGATTTTTGTATGTGTAGGAGTAGGGATATCATGCCGAGTGTGTGCCTTATGTCGGCACTTTTCACTCTGTCCATCAGTGTGACTCCCGCTACCCCCTTAGAAAACTCATCTCGGCAGCCTAGATCCTTGCTCTCGCTCTCTCCGTCAGGATCCAAATTTGATGAGCATATATTAGGGTGGGCCTGTACACAGATTTGAAAACAGTCAGTTTTGCCTTGACACTAAGCTCGGATTTTCTTATCACCGCACTATATAAAGAGCGTAGAACGCCAGCTGCTCCGATTCTTCTATCTATTTCACTTTCCTGCCTCCCGTCGCTAGAAAATTCTTTGATAACAATATTTATTATTAGGTACATTTCGTATACAATAAAATATTGTATTCAAATTTAATCACATTTATGTTCTTCGCCTACTAGTTCCAGCTGATGGAAAGCATCGACAAATTTATTATTATTATTAAAATGTGATTAATATTCAATCCTTAAGGCGATCGTCTAGCAGAATGAGCAAATTTCACCATTTTTTCTCATATCTTCTCTTGCGTTTTTTATTACATTTTTGTATGGAAATATCTCATTTTAAAATTTATTCATCAGGTTACATATATTTTAAATACGAATATTTTATTAAAATTTCACAAACTAAATTATATAATTTATTAATAAATTACCAAACCTTCGATGTTTTAAAAATGAAGAAAATTGCTCGACTTTGTGGGCCTTTTATGACTGAACGGCGTGTTGAGATGTCTTTTTTATTCAATAATATTATAAAATAAACGTTTATCTTAAATTTTTTATAATTATTGCAAAATCTGTTAATACGTTTACATGCAATTTATGTTTTAAAAAATACTGTTTTTTAAAAATATTTTATTTTTTTGTGGGTCTTTTTCAACTCTTTTTACATGGTTGACAACTTTTTTACTTCAATAGTCAAAAGAATAGATATTATAATTTTACAATAAAAACAAAAAAAAAATCAAAATCTTTGTCGATATTCCTGATTTTAGATATTTAATCAAGACGCAACGTATTTATGACACAATACGCAGTGCCTTGATTAAATAGCTAAAATCTGAAATCGAGAATAATTTTTTGATTTTTTTTGTATTAATTTTAAAATAAAAATGTCTATTCCTTTAATTTATTAAAGAAAAAAGTTATAAACTATTTTAAAAGGATCGAAAAAAACACACAAAAAATAAAAATAATTTAAAAAACAGTATTTTTTAAAACATAAATTGCATGTAAACGTATTAACAGATTTTTCTATAATTGTAACAAATTTAAGATAATCGTTAACTTTGTAATATTATTGAATAAAAAAGACATCTCACACGCCGTTCAGTCATAAAAGGCCCACAAAGTGGAGCAATTTTCTTCATTTTTAAAACATCGAAGGTTTGGTAATTTATTAATTAATTATTTAATTTAGTTTACGACATTTTAATAAGATATTCGTATTTAAAATATATGTAACCTGATGAATAATTTTTTTAAATTAGATATGTTCCTACAAAAATGTGATAAAAAACGAAACAGAAGATATGAGAAAAAATGGTGAAATTTGCTCATTCTGCTAGACGATCGCCTTAATAAAACCCTATAAATTCAATCCCTCATCCCCCAAATATAACAATTTTGCCGTATGTCCGAAACTTGCTGGAATGGCAATTTAAAATAATTAGAGTGTGACACGCAAAACAGCGCGCGGCTCACATTGCGCGGTCACGCAAGTTTCTTTATTGATTATAATTATTTCTCATGACCTTTCACGGGCGTATGGCTAGTCTGAAAAATAACTAAGCATTGTACAATTTTATGTACAGTGTAATAATAAAAAAATGCTCGCAACAGATTTGTCAGTGGCCGACTGTACAATGCCATGAGTAAAAAATCATGCAGCCCTTGTGGCAATTTTGACGAACACCGCTCTGAAGAGGGATCCTAAATCGCTGAAGAAGTGGAAATAAAAACACAATGAATGGTGAGTCTCTGCTTACCCTGGACCATTTTACAAGCAAAAGCTCCCATAACGACCCTCTTCATCATCGCCAGGTTGGAAATGTTTAACGCTAAAAGGCTGAACCATACCGCAATGCACTACAGTTAGGGTTGCCAACTATACTGTTAAAAACAGTATCATACTGTTTTTCACTACATTATACTTTTTACTGTTGAACAAAAATAAAGTACACAAAATACTATTTTCAGCATCAAAATTCGTAACCCTATAAGTTTCAGACTTAGACGCTCACAGAAATATTGGTATGGATGATTTATATTCAGAATTAACAAATTTCAAAGTAATTTATGAAAAAGTATAAAAGGAAGACAAAGATTTTCTTGAAATGAGTACTGGCCAAAAGTGCAGCCATTTATTAGTAAACACCTCAAATTTAAAAATATTACTAAAATTGTCTCATATCTACTTTCTGTTCCCAATACCTCAGCATTTACTGAAAGAATTTTTTCAGTAATGAATGCAAAGTAGCGGAAGGATAGAAATAGAGCAAATATTAATTTAATAAAAAATGAGCTCCTCATTTAATTTAATTTTAGTTATAATCGTGGTGAGGCGTATGAAGTTTTTAAAAAAGAGTGTAAATTAATAAGTTGTGCGAGAAGGTTTAAAAAATATGTATTTAAAACATTAAATAAATAAAATACTGTTCATTTTTCTAAAATACTGTTTAATATTCTTCTCGGACCTAAATACACTTTATTTCTTGTAAAAAAAGTTGACAACCCTAACTTCAGTATCCGCAAACTATAGCTATAAGCATTCACTGTCCATAAATAAAAACGAGTGAAAAGGCAAAAAATACATTTTTTAAAATGAAAATTTTACTGGAGGTCATTTACAAAAGCATGCTAAAATGTTTTCATATTTTCAAGTATCTTTATTTCATAATTTTCATTACCAGGGGTGGCAACACATGCTTCTCCGAACACAAAAATGTCCGATCAAAATTCAATTAAGAAACTGTACAACGCAATACCTAATAAAAGAACATCCGAAGATACTAGTGAAGAATATGTTTTTAAAATACTAAATAAACAAATATTTATAAATATGACAAAATAAGAATGTTCTTAGGTTTTCAGGCCCCTTTCGGGCTCGAAAGGTCGTAACAACACGGCATAAACACAAACTTGAAGATTCTGATAATTTACGTAATATTACACGAAATATTGCAGAAAAAAATGTCATCAAATTTTGGGATAAACAAAAGTAGATACGCTCGCAAAACAATCTCGATAAAAACCGGTTAGAAAAAAAAATTGTCGAGGTCGTTTCTAACTGCGGCGGACGAGATACGTCCCGAGTATCTCCTCCGCGTACGGGGTACGGGTTAGCGGTATTTTGCCGGTAATAGGCGTACGTCAATAGGCACAAGTCGGATAAACACCATTTTAGCTCAAAAAGTACTGGTACTGATCGGCTGCCATCGGATAATCATGACTTGCACGCTTGGCCTTTCTAAGCCAGCTGGGAAGCTCTGCGATCCAGGCCTGTTACAAGTAATAGCTTAGCCTTAATGGACCTGTGATGCTGTCCATAATTCCCGTTGTGATATTATGATGGGGTTCAAGGTGTTCAGTGAGACAGGTTCCCTGCGACATAAATTCGCCCCTGCAAAACAGAATACCTTCACTCGCTCGCAACCTGCAAGAAGACGACAGCAGCTGCAACGCAAGTAGAGGTACAATATTCCTCGGTATTATTCTTCCTGTCAGAGCAGTCGTAATCATTACTCATTCTGCAAACCACCTTCAGACACTGCAGCAGAAATTATTAGCTTTCTCGGAGTGAAATATCGGTGGAAGCCTTCATCAGTTCTGTTCACCTCCAGTCTACCATGAGCCCTCCACGTTTCCACGTTACCTCACGGCTTGCGAAGGGCCAAAGAATTCACGCACTCGCATTGCACAATACAATATTGCCGTTGTTCCATTTTAAATACCTTGAGGAATGATATTTGCTAACAAAGAGACCATTGTATTCCATTTCAATAAAAAAGTCCATCGAATTATGTTGCCATCAATAATTTCACACAAAGGAAAATAATCTTTTGCAAGAAGATTCCATTTAATGTGTTAAGGTGATCTGCGGCAACGATTGTTTTGAATTTATTGTTTCAGAGGTGAGTTTGTAGAACTCCATAATCACACATATGGAGATAAAAACAACTGGTTTTTAAGTTCTACCTTTTAAATTCTCTGAGACGCGTTTCGCCATATGAGGGCATTATCAATCTAAATATTTTACATTCAACAAGTTGTATTTATATGAGAAATATTGAAAAGAAGTGCTGTATAATTTCAAGAATTAATTAATGTTTTTGTATTTCAGAAATGATTTCTCTAATTTTGTTCGAATTCACGACTAAAAAAACTGCTGGAGATGGGGGCTGAACCCCGGGCCACCAAACCCGAACCGGCCGATTAACGCATGCCGCTACGGCCCCCAAAAAGATGCTATAAATATATACTAGGGCTTAGCAAAGACGCGAACCAATGTTCTGTCATTTTTGACGGGTTACAGCTAGTAAAAAATAAAAGACAAGAAACAGTGGCAATAGAACGGAAAAGGATAATATAATAAAGTAATGAAGTAGTGATTCATAATAACCTAATGAAACGGATATAATGAAGTAGTGACGTAGTAATATATAATGAAAATAAAGTAAATAAGTAATAAATAAGAAAATAAAAAATAAAATAAAGAAAATAAGCTTTGATACTCCATATATAGGCTCGATTTAATTGTGATACTTATGTTAACGAATTATCAATGGCTCTAAGAGAACTTGTTAATGAAAATTAAAATTTTAAAAACCCATATAAATATGTGTATAGGTTATACGTAGTATTTTGCCCCATACTGAAGTAGGCTGCTACTAGCCGCGTATGTACACAAAGCTATCGTTAAAATCAGGTCATTTGTCTTTTAGGTATTTTGATTGGATTCCCAGAACGCCCATCGAATTGAGCAATCCAGCGCCGAACCGCTGTCCCACGCCTATCAGAGGATAACTGTAAGCCGCGCAGTTTCAGGTAGTGAATGGGCGCCGCACCCAGCCGCCTCCCACGCCCAGAGCCGCGACCGAGACGGCCCGCGGTCCAGTCCGAGCTAGCAGCAAAAACATCCGGGGAGCATTCTTCAATCAATAGAAATTTATTAAAAAAAAAATTACACTGGGTGAAATGTTGATATATTCAGAATATTTTGAGTATAACATTTTATCCCCAGGGGGACAACATTAATCAAGATATATGTTATAGGTGTCTCATAGAGACAAAGCTATTTTTATATGGGAAAGTAGGTATGCAAGTCTTTTTGGGTGTTCATAGGGCATACGACCAATCGTAAGTCGCAACGGCAGGAGTACAGCGTGCCGCATGCATACATCGAAAATAACTGTTGAATTTTATCGCGCTTTGTGAAAATCGCCAAGTTTGTGAAAAAAACATAGTGCAAATTTTTTGACTACGACAAAGAAAAATGTTGAATTTTTTTTTGACGCAACGGCAGCATTACAGCGTGCATCATGCAAACAGCGAAAATAACCGTTGAATTTTATCGCGTTTGGTCAAAATCGTCAACTTTGTGAAAACACATAACGCAAATTTTGTGGCTTAAGTGATCATTTTACACAATCTAAAAAATATAGATATCTCATACCAACGGCATCTGTACATAAGTATATAAAGGAATGACAAATTTCGAACCACAGAGGGCGGTAATAAATTTACAACTCACATATGGAACGAGGTCTGCAAAATTAAGATAAAAACAACTTCCAAAAATTTGGTAGATAGACGGGTGGAATTGGTGAACGTTACATTGTGTAAAGCGATCATTTAAGCCATCCGCACGATAGGTCCTAAGCCGTATGAACACCCAAAAAGTCTTCCATACCTACTTTCCCATATTAAAAATAGACATCCATAATATATCTCGAAATATTGACAGCTACGGAGATTCGCGACATCCAAGTTTGCATATTCATTAAATATTTCTAAATTATCGCTTAAATGTTGGGACTATCAGACCTACAGTAGTAACTTAAAAGGAATATTTAAAATTCATTCTCTCTAACACAAATCAAATGTAATGAAAGAATACCTTATAAAAAATATTTTTTGTATTATTTTCTTTCTAAATAGAAGTAGAGTGACGCTAGATGATACTGTATTCACCCTATTACCCCTTCGTTTACGTACATAATCATTTCACTATTTTTTTCCCATCAAAAACGCATTTAGCGATACCGCTTCGCTCACGACTTTACCGAAATTACGACCGGATTCGGGTTGTTTGTGCACGCAACATGCAACAACACCATTGACGTCATCTGGAAATAACGGATCTGAAGTGCGCAGCCTCGCAGATGTGCAAAGTGCGCATGCCCGAGCCCGCGCGGCCATGAAGCAGGAGCACCGTGGGAACAATGGCGCGAATGACCGCCGTGGTTGGTCGGATGTCGGATCTGGTTACACAATGGCTGCTCGCACCGCACACGATTCGGGAGTATCATAGACACATTTGATAGTTCAACGACTCGAGTGGACACCGACGAAAAGCTACCGTTTGAAAACGGTCGATCGGAAGGTGTGCGGTTTCAAAGCGTACCGTAGAAAGAGTCGAGTGACACGAACACCACAGATAAATAATGTAATTTGAAAATAGAGAATAAAACGAACACCAGAGATACATAAAGTAATTGGAAAATTAAAGAATAATCAAGGGACACGGTCAAGACCATTGACGTATTATAATATAGACACGCTATTCCCATTAGTGATGGGTCCGCTCTGTACTCACTACTACAATGTAGTACTACACTACATTGAAGTGCACACTTCGCACATTTTGATGTGTAGTGCACACTACAAACTACAAACACCAAAGTTATTGAAAGTATAAACTTCAAATAGTACACTTCATTTCAAAGCGAACACTACAAAGTACATACACTTCAAAGTTATCGAAAGTATGAGAAACATATTTTAAATAGTGTATTTTTTACGTGAAATTTTTGGAAAGTTGATGTAGATATATGAAGAATTTTCTGGAATCTGTAACAACCCCCCCCCCCATGGTTTGAAAATTTTTTGGAATCGAACGAAGAAATCTGTCTGGCGACCTTTTTTTTTTTTAGGTCGCCAAATGTTACTTTGGAGAAAATATCGTCATTTATTTAAATATTTTTGTCGTTGACCTTTTTTTTTTTTTTTAGCTCGCTAAATTTTTATTTGGGAAAAAAATACTTCATTTCATTTAAAAATTTACTTCACTATTACTTCATTTCATTACTTCACTTCATTATTATTACAATTACTTCATTTCATTACTTCACTTCATTACATTACTTCACTTCATTAATACTACAATTACTTCATTTCATTACTTCACTTCATTACATTACTTCACTTCATTAATACTACAATTACTTCATTACTTCACTTCATTTACTTCACTTCATTTCGTAGTACTACAATTACTTCATTACTTCACTTCATTTACTTCACTTCATTTCGTAGTACTACAATTGTAGTGTACACTTTGTAGTCTTCAAACTGGTGAACGTGTGTGTGTTGTAGTCTTCATTTTGAAATGAAGTTTTTCCCTTCGCTAATTCCCATACTGGCCGGCTTTCATGTGTATCGAATATTGCATTGAAAGAGACAACAAACCACGGCATACTAAAATAACATACTCATTCTTACAATAGTGTACGATACTCTGTTCCTTTTCAAACCAGGTTCGTTCGATAACGAATGCAAGTAAGGCAATTAATTACCTTACTTTTGAGTTGCCAAGATTTCGCGCTTGTCACGCATCTACAGTTTGTTATATCATTGGTTAAGACCATCATTTCACGACGTATCAGGTTATGATTAGCGTTAGTCGACGGATAATGTAATAAATAATAAAGTAAATGGAACAAATAATGCAAAAATGAAAGAAAGGCGGAGAGAGGCCATTGTGGCCAATAAGAACAAACGAAGCATCAAAATCAAAAGAAGCAACACTAGTGATACATAATGGTGTTCTAGTGCCAACTCTGATGTACGCAAGTGAATCGTGGAATTGGCATAAAAGGAATGAAAGTAGACTGAATGCGGTCACTAAGGCGCTTGTGTGAAAAATCTTTGGTCGATAGAGTGAGTAATGAACAAATTATAAAAGAATGTAATACTGGCTGTAGTGCGGTAGATAGAATAAAGAAAGGTGTGCTGAGATGGTTTGGTCATGTAGAACGTATGGGCGAGGAAAGGATGTTTAAGAAAATATATGGGGCGAGTGTTGAGGGCAACAGGATCAAATGCTACAAATATTGGAGGATGGTCCTGTTAAAAGCCTCAACAACCGCAGAGCTTGCATGAGAAGGTGTATGAATGTAGCCGAAGCAAAAGTGGTGTGCCAAGATCGAAGAATATGGCGTTCTATTCTCTCTGCATACCCCTGCGGAGAAACGGCGTGACAGTTAGTCAGTTAGAGAGGGGGATTCGCCACAAGATTGACAGATAGAAAAATAAAATAGAGTATCATTACTCTACATAGTCTTGCGAGCATCAGAAGACCGAGAAGTAGGAAGAAGGATTTTAAAGCTTTTAAAGGCGTGGAACCACCAGAGAAAGAAAGAGAAGCTTACACCATGAACGATGGAGAAGGGACTTTTATAGTGACAGCGCTCGAATTTGCGGAACTCCGAAAAGTACAGCCAAGAGGTTCGAGTTCATGAAAATGACAGACGAAGACGAAGAAGAGTTAATTCCGTTTTGGTCGTACAGCAAATGTCTTCCGACCAACTTCCTTTGAATGAATTTATATGGCAATTGATCGGAAACAATTCCAAGTACAAAGTAGTGGCCGTTATAAATCTATGACTAAAAGAGTATGTGCCAGGTACTGTTGACAAAGTGTGCCCATTCAACAGGCACAGCACTCCACACTTCACAAAGCATAACAACTGGCACGGCTACAATTAAATAGCCGGCAGATTTATCAGGCGGTGACAAGTCGAGATAAAATTTCTCTCTCAATAGCCATTAAGTTGGACACGGCTTCATAAGATTAACATGGGTCAGCCGAGTAACCAGGCCCGCGCGGTGGACAGGTGCTAGTAAGGATTTGTAGCAGGCAGTTCGGCAAACTGGTGTTCGAGACTTAGATACTTAAAGTCTAGGGAAAGCGAGCAAGAGCGCGATTTTGATAAAACACCACATCATATCTAATACCTGTTTTAGTATTATTTATGGTTTGAATTACACAATACGCAACCAGCTGAGATAGTAATATTTCGGCAGGTTATTAATCGCTATTTAGGGAGAGTCCATAAACCACGTGGTTCCGTTTTGAACCCTTTCGAACCCCTCCCTCCTCCACGTAACCCTAACGTGGCTTTTGCTTTGATCCCCCCATCCCAGAATGGAACGCAGAAGACAATATTTTGTGCTGATTTCTCTTACCAAAACTATTTTTAAATTATTGATTATGTGCAAACCGATCTGCGCAGATTTATCCACCGCACATTTTGTAATGTAATCGCACCGAATAAAACAAATGAAAGAATTAAGTGGCTCAACTCTGACCCCCCCCCCCTCCCTCACGAAGCCCAGCGTAGCATTCTAACATCCCCCCCCCCTTGATCAGGCCGCGTAGTTTATGAAAGCTCCCTTAAGAGAGTGAATATACAAAAAAAAGTTGATCATCAATCGATATGACAGTTACTTAGTGGTGCAATAAACAAGAAATGATAACAATGTTATTAATAATAAAATCATAAATGAGGTGTTAACTTCTTATTCTTCGTCGTTTTAATCCTGGGGATTGGTTCGCAGCGAAGTCCTGCACTGCGCTCTATCTTCTGCAGCCCTCTTCAGCATGTGAGCAGCATGTGAGGCGCAGACCATGTCCTTACCCACGCAATAGGGCGCAGTTCATGTCATTGCCCATGCCATAAAGTGCAGTTCATGTCCTTGCCCATGCCATGAAGTGCAGAAAAAAAAATTTTTTTAAAATGCCAAGGTTCTCTTAATCCCAAAAATCCCTTAATGGAATTCACCGTCAATTATTTTATTTACCAGTGCATCATTTCAAAAAGCAAATAAGTGGCTGATCGTCCAGTTGTGGGTCCGTCCCTTCAGCCTGGGGCAGCGGAGATTGCGGCTCCTCCATGTAAGGTGTTTGCTAACAATGCAGCTAGCCGAGGCAGAACAAACAATAGGGTGTTTACACACTGTCAGGTGCTCGGATAGAGCTAATGAGCTGACGCGTGCACACATCACATCGCGGAGGGCATATACTATCAAGATAAATGGGGCACTCGGAGAGTAAGTGCGCAACAATGTAGGGGATCAACAAATGGGTTTTCATCGTTAAGGTCGCAGTAAAATAGCACTTATCGTAATGGAGAAACAGTTCCACCAGACAATGACAGAGCAACTGGAGAGAGACAGAGTAAATCATGGATTAAATATCATGTTCAGGTTTGCCTAGATATGGAAATACTGCGGAATTGCTATAACAAGGTCGGGCATGTGAAGACTTTGGTGGTTTTTTCAACTCTACTCAAAATTTTAAAGTGATACACTTGCATACAAAAATGTGATAAAAAGCGCAAGAGAAGATATGAGAAAAAATTGTGAAATTTGCTCACTGTGACGACTGTGACGGTCGCCTTAACAGCCGACATCTTAAAACAAGATGAAGGATAAGAATGATTAACGAACATAGCCGAGATATTTATAAGGCATTTTTTAAGGCTGTTAAGAACTAGGGAATTTGTCACACCTACAAAAATGTGAAGACTTTGGTGGATTCAGTATACCGTGGAATCGTAGACTGTGAAGACAAGGGAGTGAACTACACATTAGCAGTAGATTATCAACCATTTGCCTAATAACTTCAATATTTTTTTAATCTTTCGAGAAGAGAACATAGTTGGAAGAAGCTCGACATGGTGGGCCACTTCGAAGAACGTAGCGGAATAGGAAGACCGACCAAGTGCGCTTCTACGCTTTTGCAACAAGCGAGAAATGTGGGAGAGCATTCTCAAGTAGGCTGGAGACCACGATCTTCCTCGGTCGCGAGGGACCGCCCCGGATGATCAGCCGCAGTAGTTAATCAGTAAAGTCGAGGCTTTTGAGATGTGACTCTGTAGACGCGTACTGAAAGTTTCCTGGGTGGATAGAGTGACGAATGTTGAAGTCCTCCGGCTTAAGGAAAAAGGCCGAAAAGTGCTGCGGCCCATCATTGTAAGAAAGCTTTAGTGTCTCAGACATTATGAGTGGACCAAAGAATAGTCTTAACCAACTAACTCCTTCATCTAGATGAAAATAAGTGGAAAGAGAAGCTTAGGAGGATGCCGCATCTCATGTCTCCGTAACTTGAGAAACTGGTACCAACTTAACTCGCCTGTGTTGTTCCGTGCGGCGGTGAATAGTCATGATCGCCAATAGGATCACTGTCCTCCGATAGGAGATGGCACTACAAGAAGATAGGCTGACATATTTTTAATATTTAAAGCATTAACTTGTGGTCTGGCATTTTAACAGAATGTTAGTTATGTATGCATACACATTCCACTATAAACACGTGGTATATATATGCTAGTGTAGTGGTTGTCCCGACGAAGACACGGGTACGTCTCGAAACCGGTAGACTAAAAATCTCAGTAAGTGGTTATATACTAACATACTAATACTAATGTTTTGTTAATAGGCTGACATGTTTACGTAAATTCCACTTAGATGCGAGTACAAGCCTGCACCAGTCAAGATGCAGCAGATCACAGTCAGATGCGACTCAGTGCCAAAATGTACACGAGCGAGCAACATTGTGTTGTCAAGTTAACCCCAACTCTGATCCGCCAAGAGTTGTCGACGAACTTCGGTGGACTCATACGACAAATATAGGTGTCGTGAATTCAAGTGAACACGATGAAGACATCGACAGCCCGCCTCCAGAGTGAACGATGGCTGTTAGTCTGGTAAGCCGAATCTCCAAATGTACGCCAGGCAACGACTAAATGTTGATCAATCGACTAAAGTTAAAGGCTTCGGTTCGACACTTGCAGCGATTGTTATCGTGGAACAAAGACATCTTGTATCCTGGGCGGTGGTGATTCAGTAAGTAAATATTAAGTAGCGTGCATAAAAGGACAACTGACGTGCGACAAGAAACGAATCCTTAATTAGCCCGAGTATTCATCAGGGAGGGGAGGGAAATTAATTCTGAGAACTAACCACGAAGCATGAAGCTACCATTCTTATTAAAACGCCTCACTGAACACGAGCAAGTACTACTTGTGATAGATGAAATCCCAACCTGATGATAGACTTCTTCTGTGTTTGAAAGTACAGGATACAACCCGTTTTATAGTATTATATCATTTCTTTCTTTTTCTAGGACCAATAATGACGAAGATACGAATTAAAATAAATTCTTAAGGCGATCGTCCGGCAGAGTGAGAAAATTTCACAATTTTTTCTCATATCTTCTCTTGCGTTTTTTATCACATTTTTGTAAGGAAATATATCATATTAAAATTTATTCATCAGGTTACATCTATTTTAAATGCGGATACCTTGTTAAAATGGCACAAACTGAATTACATAATTAATAAATAAATTACCAAAACTACGATGTTTTAAAAAAGAAGAAAATTGCTCCACTTTGTGATTGACTGGATGGCCTAGTGAGATGTATTTTTTTCAATAATATTACAAAATAAACGATTACACTAAACTTATCAAAATTATTGCAAAATCTGCCAGTTTGTTTACTTACAATTTATATTTACACTGTTTTTTTTAAATATTAAAAAAAATTGTGTGGTTTTTGCCAAATTTCAAAATTTTAAAGTGATGTATTTCCAATTTCCATACAAAAATATGATAAAAAACGCAAGAGAAGATATGAGAAAAAATTGTGAAATTTTCTCACTCAGCCGGACGATCACCTCAACAGACGACATTTTAAAACAAGACGAAGGATAAGAATGATTAACGAACATAGCCGAGATATTTATAAGGGCATTTTTTAAGACTGTTAAGAATTAGGAAAGTTGTCACGCCTACAATAAGCGGTAGATATCTATCTATAGAATACTATATATCTAGATAAGAGATATATTATAGAACACTCTGCGGTAATATACATATTTACAGCAGGCGTGTTCGATGACTAAATACAAATAAGCTGTAGATATACGAGTATCATATATTCGTTTATCTGATAGATAAAAATATTAATATTGTGCAAGGTTATGATCAATATTTATATTTACGGTTATCATATTTATATATATTTGTGGTAAATATTTATTTTCATACGATTTTACTATATATAATAATATCTCAATAGAGAGTGTAACAGAACTAGCCCACACTACTACACAAGTAGATTCCTAAATAATGAGTAGAAAATATTTGAAAACCATATCTTAATATCAATAGTTATGGAGATAGGAGACTTTTTAATTTTTTTCAAAATTTCGCGCTAATCTGTTAAATGTTGGATTGTCATTACAGAAACATTTATGAATAATAAAAAATCAATTTTTTTAAACGAGTCTAATAAAACGAGTAAAACTTTGCAAAAAATCTGGTTCAAATTTTTGCAAAAGGTTTTAATTATTTTATTTAACTACTATTAAAGCGAATTAATCTATACTATTCGATAAGCAACTTTAATGATAGTCTAATGTTTTACAGAATATAAGTCAGGAATATTTAAAAAAATGCTTTTTAGTTTATTTTGTGATTTTTGACAGGTAGAAATAAAATTTCCTACCTGTCAAAAAGAAGTAGTTCTATCAAAATATACCGAAAATATAATTAAGACAAATATTATTTTCATCAGAAAAGAAAATCGCTTAGTCTGCAAGCAGAATGTCTGCTGAACTTTGCCCAGATATATATTTACTTACCATAGTAGGTAAGAATGTTTGGATATTATGACATTTGAGTTCGGGGGATTTTGGTAGATAACAGGTAATACAGGTACAAAAAAATGAGAAAGTAAAACGTAAATATCACACACTTGATTTTTTAATAAATTTAACGGGACAGTACTATATATTCATATTAATTATTACCAGACACTTCCACAAAACGCTTTGAAGCTCTATAAATAATCATGTCGTTTACGTTATAGTAACACATCTGAATTTTATATTTTATTTGGGCCACTATTTAAAAATGTTACCTTATAACTTATATTTTAACGTTTCATTTATTCATTTTTTGTCTCCGTATTACCTGTTATCTGCCAAAATCCCCCGAACTCAAATGTCACAATATCCAAACCTTCTTACCTACTGCAGTGTACATGTACAGAAAATATTTCAGGTTTGAGACTATAACGTAAGAATGACGGATGAGAAAAAAGAGGTTCGAAATGTTTGTGGAATTGTTCCAAGAGTAGAACACTCACAGCGTGACGTAGGTACTACGGTATCTTCAAGAGTGGACCGCAAGTTCAGTGGAAAGCAGGACATACCTGAAACAAAAAAGAAAATGTCATTAGAATCTAATTAAAAACGCGTCACACATCTCAGTAACAGCTCTGGACAAAATATGTATAGTTCTGCCTCTTTGGTGTCTACACAGATAACCGCCTAAATACCTCTAATAACGTTCTTGTTTTTGATTTACAGTGATTAACACAATTTTGATTTACAGTCCACCACAATCTTCTAGATAAATTATTGTAAAAGTCTCACAGCGATGAAGCTATTTATGGGAGAAACATAAAAATATAGCGGTATCATTACCAGCTGCGAAAATGTACATATACAGTTTCGTGAGAAGGACTGCAGATATCTCTAGCATAGTCCCTTCAAATATATTGAAGGTTTCAATTTGGAACATATATACAACTTACATTTTTTTGATAATGTGTGGATGTTGCATTGTGTAGAGTGATCACTTAAGCCAGCACATACAGGTTGTAAGCCCTGGGTCATATATGTTTGTCATATAAATAGGTTCGTCTCTGTGAGAGGTGTATAATACATCTTTATTAAATAACAATCCAGTAATTGTGTTCTCAGAACATACATATAAAAATATTCTCCTACAAGATGCTCCGAAATTATTTTTAGGATGTTGTTTTTTTCTTTACTGATGAAGTCATTTGCTATTCTTCATAGATATAAAAATCAGCAATAAAGACATTTTATAAAGTAGCTTACTGGTTAATGATCCAGTGGTCGGTGGTTCGAGCCCCATTCCAGTAGATCAGCAAGGTAGTCCTATTTTTAGAGGACAAGCGTTTAACTTTTTCAAAATAGTAAGAATATTGACGTGACACGTATTCAGTGTGTTCGTATGTAACCAGCATTGTATTCTTATACGACTATCTCCACGGCAGACAAATGGGGATAGTCAAGATGGCAGAGTGCTTGCTAAGTATATGAGAGATTCCGGGATCGGTTCGAATCTCCGATACCTTCATAAAATTAAAAGGTGAATATAAAACACTTATATGGCATAATTGAAGCATATGGGCCCCATAACCGATCTTTTCGAGAGTAAATTAATGGTTGAATCAAATTACGCACTTAGTACCATGACCGACAAGCTGAGTAAAACAAGATATAGTGAATAAATATGTCATGTATAAGTTTTTATCAGATTTTTTTTTAAAAACTCTACTATACATCCTACCTGTCTTTTCTACATAAAAACTAGAAGAAGAAGTTTTCTGTGTTTCCTGTAATTAAGTTGCAAAATGTGCATTTCAAACAACTCCCAAGTACCCAGCGCTCTTTCCTATGAAATGCACTAAGTCCAACGTCTGTGTAGTTTAACATTAGATAAGTACCCCAAGCATATTCAAACAGTATACCTTGTCCGTAACAAAATACAGGGATGAATGTTAATTTCAAAACACAAAATAAATCATACCCCATTTACTGGTGGATTTTTTGCTGGAATGATATTCTGAGTTATTGATGTATATTCCAGGCCTTGTGTTTGTCTTCTTTTATTTGTATTATATTCTTTATAACACCTTTTCTTTGTTGTTTGTATGGGGAGCTCACACGCGCGCACCCTACTTCGTCGGTCATTTTCATACAATCTGAAGTTAGCGGACCATGGCACTTGGTGCCATTTTTAAAATAATACGCCGTGGTACTTGGCGAAGTCGCGATATTCAAACGAGCATGACGGCTAAATGCAACATTGCAGGGACATAATGCATTACTGGGGTTAGTGGCGATGTCATATAGAACCAAGCTGCATACTTAGTTTGAAAAATGAAATATTGGTATTTAGTATTTTACTGCAACCATTCAAATATCGTCGGTATAGTTAAGTATCCCGATATCAAAAAATAAAATAATTGATTGCCAATCAAAAAAGATACTGATTACACTTTAAAGTTCAGAAAATTTCACCAAACCTTTTGACATTTGAATCACTTTATGAATAAAATTCTCTTCGACAAAATCTTGTCTATGATTTACATTTTGTTGCTTCTCAAATGTCAAAATGTATGATGAAATTACTGAATCTTTACAGTGTAATAACTATTTTAATACTTACTTGGCAGTCATTTCTATTTTATTTTGAAATCAGGACACTCAACCGTACCATGGATACTTACTCTTGGAAAGATCTGCTATGGAGCCCGTAATCTTCAATTTAGCCCACTTAAACTAAGAGAAATCGAGGACACAGAGGAAAACATGTCCACAAAAGAACGTGTGCAAAAATATACAAAACGACAAAGTTGCAGAGATAGGTAAATTGTCCCGTCTTCGTTTTTAGCGTCCTCTTTGGACTGGTAAGTCCATAAACGTGAGAATTCTTTCCACACCTAAATATTGTACAAGCCAAGGATACTTCCACACACTGTCCAAGTCAACGACATTGCTACATTAAATAAAATACATTTGTGAATACAGAGAACAACGGTAAAGCAAATTAACCTTCAGTTCTCAGAGTTACTTCAAAAATTAAAAATATCATTTTCCATACATTCAATACATTATTGGTGAAGTTTCATGATATTGATAATACTAAATTTAACTTAATGGAATTAATATTTATATCAAAAATAATAACCCAGTGACAATTTGGTTGAAATCTGTCAATAAATAACAGAGAAAAAATATAAAAGTCAGTGTATTTTAGTGCGGTATGAGTGACCACCAACTCGCCTGTGACGTCACGCGTCCGCATAGCCGGGCGCCGGACCACGAGCCGCCATGTACACCGGGTACCAGAGATGACGTCACGCGTCTCCACCGGACGGAACAAAATTATTCATACAAAACGCAAAATTAAATTCTATAACTGTTAGTTTTGAGATATCTTAATATTACTTTTAGATATTTTTTCATTTTCAATTTCAATTTTACTTAAATTTTCATTTCCATTTATTGAAAAACAATAGGAAACTTCTCCATAAGACATGAAGACAATTCTCAATGTAAAATATGTGAAATGACACGCAATCTGATATATCTACATAAATGTATATGTATCTACCACCGAATCTGGCGCCCTGCGCACTATGCACTGCGCTCCCCGCACCAATCACCCATACAAAACACACACGCATTGACAAATTAACGTCAGTTTCTTTGAGAAAACATTATAATTTTAAAATAAACTTTGTTAGTTTTTGAGATATCTTAATGTTACTTTGTTCCATTTTACTCAAATTTTCATTTCCATTTATTGAATCAAAAAAGGCAACTTCTCCATTGACCTAGCTACAAGATCGACGTAATTCACCTGAATCCTACACAAGCTAACGGATCGATAGATTTACCAGACCCAATGCGAAAATATTAGATGTATTTAAGATATTGCACCACTTTTAACGGGCCGTACAGTTAGTCGAATGGCGAGCTCGGACTCGGCCGCAGCGGAGTGCATGGGCGGCGGTCTGCTACAGTTCTGCGGAGTGGGCGGATGTGGAGGACGAAATGGTCGCACATCGGCATAAAAAGACCGGATATCCACGTCAATAACTGTTGCGACAGGCACTACCAGTTTCGCGCGCTCCAAGACAAACGTTTTCTAATGCGTTGGAGGAATCTTTAGTATTCAGTGGCCGTAGGTACCTACATGTGGAGAAATCTGCTTCATATAAATAAAATGCATAAATGGCTCAGAATACTAGATATTATGGTACGTTAAACGTACCGAACATTTTAATTCCAGAGGACAACAATATGTTTTTATAACTGATGTGATGATACACATCAGCCCTGGAGATGGACCCTGCAATGGGATCCGGAACGTCGGTCAGATAGGTCGTAAAAACACGGCATATTACCCTAAAAAATACAAACAGTAAGGTTTTGAACGGCTATCATTGAAGATGTGATAGTATCATTTTGGGAGTTCCCTTCCCAAGATAAATGTCTAGTAAGACAAGAGAACCAGCAATCCCTGGGAGAACTTAAAGGTTTGGAAATTAAAAAAAATAAATTATCTACTAGTACATGTGAAGAATATTTTCCAAAAGTTTTAAGTCAATCGGAGTAAAACTCTAGGAGAAAGAGCTTTTGGAAATTCCCCTCATCAGACTCGGCCGGTCGGGAGCGTCGCAGGTATATCGAGGATTTGGCTTAGGCAAGAGCAAAAGGATGCCTTGGACATTGCAGCTTCAGCAAGATCTTTGCTTTATCGAGCTGGAGTCGACGATTCTATTATGTAAGTTTTAAAAGTATATTTTTCTCAGTTTTTTTCCTTAATAAAACTTTAATCGCTTTATTCCCAAAACTCAATTTTTGAAATCGGTGGTCACAATTTCTCAAAAACTAATGCACCAAACATATTGAATTTTGCACACTTATTCAAGATAGGATTGTCTAGATTGAACGAAGGTTTTTTTTCTTTGATCACAACTTATTTTACAAGGCAATTCGTGGGGTAGATTTTACCGAAAAATTGACTTTTTTGCATACAACTCTGCCAAAAATTTCATTTTTTCTAAATTACGAGCTTTACAGAAAATAATTGGTTTTGTGATTTCAGATAAACCTATCATGAGTTATCCCGACCACCGCGAGGATATTTTTTCTGAGGGGTCTCCGAAAACCAGGTCCCAACGGCTGAATTTTCAATTTTTTTAAAAGAAAATTTTATAAAATATTATAAATATTTTATTATATTTAAAAAAATTAGAGAAAATATGCTTTTTTTATGTTCGAAACGCATGTAACTCCTTAACTGTTAATAGCAATTGGACAATTGTTATTAACTACCCTACGAAATACACAATAAGAAACAGCATTTAGATGATTTTGTCTCGAGAAGATGCCATTGAACAAATGAATACGAATTCTCCTTTTCAGCTACATGAGTTGCAAGAATGAGTGTTTGCAAAACAATTTCGCGATGCTGGTGATTCGCGTTCGCGCACATCTTTCAAGGGTCGAACAAACACCGGAGCGGACTGGCTACTGGCAAGGACAGTTTGGTAGTGAAACAAAACATTGGCGTCAGTGGAGTAGGTCAAGCGGCGATAGCGCTCGGGAATCGACACCATCACACGGAGAGATGGACTTGAGCCTTGTACCAAATTGGCTAAATTACGTCAGCGAATTTTAAGAGGGAAGACATCAGCGTGTGTATGTGTTATTGTAAAAATACCACTTTGTAGACATGCGTATTCTTTTAGATGCAGTTTTAATATCTTCGAAATATTTTGCCGATTGTTAACGCTTCAAGACTTGACATAAAAAAGTTTGAAGATGTGAAATTAAAAATAGAAATTCATTAACTGAAGAATATTGTCAGAACAATAAGCTTTCTAAAATAATACAAAAAGAACAGAAAGATATACGCGTGAGATGTAATACTGATGATGTATAAATCCATGGGCAATTAACAGAATAGAGTGTTTTACAAGAAAAAATTAATGGTGAATAAACTATATCCTTCACAATACAACTACGCGTACTGAAATATTTGTATCACGTCACAAGACGTAGAGATGCAATGGCGAGACTAGAAATACAAGGCAGAAGATTGCAATAGATGGACTGATCTAGTGGAGTCTGAGCCCAATGGTTCATTCCAGAAAGCTATCAGGAATGCTCCAGATCTGAACAGATGGCGCCAGATAGTTTTGGCTACGGTGTCATCATTGCTATATCGACCACGAAGCTCTGCAATGAACAAAATGAAGGCAAAAAGACAATATATTATACACATCGTGATTGCTTAAATGAGTAAAATCCAAGATCTTCAGGCGAAGTTATCGGGGTTGTTATTTTTGTGCATTCACACGCTACTTACAAACGGAAACATCCAACCGATAAACCAATCGTAATCGTAAAGTAACCTTATTATGAATGTTAAAAGTCAAAAGTAATGGTTTTGAGAAAGAAGTAAGATAACGTGTAAAATATTATACATAGTAGTCAATGAATGTATGGATCAAGTAGAAGAGTTTGTATATTTGGGAAGTATGTTCGATAGAAGAGGGAACGCTGAGAAAGATATCGAGAGAAAGGTGGCTGCAGGGAATAAGGTGAACGGTTAAATGCAATAATATCTAATAGAAATATGTCAGCTGAGGAAGGACCAGCGGTACACAGTGGAATTATGGTACCAACACTGATGTATAGAGCAGGCAAGAAAACAAATGAAAGTAAATTAAAAGCAGTGGCAAATCCTTTTGTGACAAAGTAAACAATAAATTAGAATAAATTAGAAAAGAAAGTGAAGCTGATCTTGGCACAGTTAATAAAATTTAAAAAAGAGTTATTCATGTTGTTTGAACATTTTGAAAGAGGGGGTAATCGCAGAAAACGTGGCACGAACAGACACTGGAAGACTGTCCTGTCAGCAGTCTTAACAAACGTCGAGCTTGCGCGCGAAGATGTATGATTGTTTATGTGGCGAAAGTTGCGTATCAGGATAAAAGAGTGTGGCGCTCCATCCTCTCTGCCTACGGCAAGTAAGTAAGTACATTAATGATATCTTGCAACATGTACGTTCCCAATACTATTTTGCTACTTACAGAGCACAATACGTGATCCAAGGATTACGATTTACATTAGCGGACCAAAAAAGGAAATGCGGCGCTTAGAGATGGTTGCCAGTCGACACAGCAGCATCTCACTGGCCACGGTGACAATGATGGCAATAATTACAGTTCTCGCAACAACACCAGCGCGGCTGATCAAGTTTGGCCGAGTCCCACGCTCAGATAACCAACGACTCCGCTAACTGGGCCGGGCGTGGGAGCGCGGGCGGAAGGCGATGCCAGGTACGCTCGCAAGTGCGATTCTTGGATAACAGACTAACGATGGTGTTTGTCAAACAGATCGATCGAAGCCCGTCCACTGGCCACAGTTGTATTACTCTTGAAACACCGTAGTGCGGCGAATCGCGACCTTCCAGGACCGTTTTATTAGCAACCGTTGGGTTGGTATTTTTTTACTCTACAGGGCAAACCATTCTATAAAGCAATCCAACAAGGCATGGTTCCTAGCTAAAGCCATTCACCGGCCATACTGTAAATATTCTTCCTGTATTTACGTTGCAATATTATGAGATAGATACATATAATAAAGAAACAATATGACATTTCTTATAACACATATATTTTCGTTGTAGGAGCATACCCCAATTAAAGAATTACTTCGAATTAATGACAGTTCAATGGACTAAATTTTTACTTATGTTTTGTTCCCCATGAATTATATATAGTTATTTATTTTAAAGTGTTCCAATTATTGTTCATTTCCCTTTTAAATATGTTTTGATTTTATCTTTATTTTTTTGGTTTAATTATCTTCATTTTACTCTATTATTAATTTGTTAAAGGTTTCTAATTATTACTGTTTGCTTGTGTACGAATCATCGTTTACTTTTATTGTTCATTTCTATTGTTCATTTGTGGGGTATAAAAGCAAAGACAGCAATATCCAAACAAAAAATAATCCAGTCATCGAGAATTGCTAATTTATAATGCGCTGAATTCGAAATTTCATAGGAAACATAATCTATAATATTATATACATTTGTGTCATGAAAAAAGGACTGACTCGGTCTTGCTGGTCTCCTGGAATGAGTCTCAAGCCCCCGACCAATAAATTATTTCGCGCCTTTACTATCAGAAAAAAAATCTAATCACAATCGTTGACGGTATTTCAGTCGGTGGCACCCTAACAGTTAATTAAGATTTGTGTATGATTGAAGAAGTCAAATATATTAGTAGAAAACGACCGCCGCTTGGAGGGGAGTCCACCCGTTCGATGATATTTGATCCCTGTACTTAAATTTACGATTTATTCGAATAGCCCAGCCGATACGGACAGTTGCTCTGTACAATCCGGTCGGATTACAGAATGAAGTCGTGAATTTTACGACCGCCTGCCGCATCGACACGGACCAGCTGTCGCGCCCCGACACTTGCGCAAGTCCGTATCATGAATGAAGCCGGCCGCGTGGGAGGCTCTCGTTAAATGGCGATTGCGCCGGGCAATTAATAATTCAGGTAAGGCTTCATTATGTTATCAGCGACACGGCGCACACCTGTACAGCCCGCTCGGAGCCGCTAGAACTGGAGCCGACGTGAGTGGAAACATTCAACATGACGCGACAATAATCGGCTGCTTATGACGCCTGATGAATGTATAATTTCACAACCAAGCTAGATTCAGTGGCTCGGGTCAGTCCTGACGTGACCAGACCCACGATGCATTTAGTACGGCAGGACCAGGAAATGCAATCACGAGTCCGGATTGCCGTTTCGGGATCCCTCGAGATTAGAATTTCTAATCCCGCGCGATCCCTACGGATCGGGATCCCGAATACTTTTATGTTTTTTTTGTTAATAGAGCTGAATAGCAATTAACGACAATGCCTTGCATTTTTATATCAGCAATTTTAATAAAATGTTCATTATTAATCATTGCATTCATGTTTTTGTAGGTATTTTCCAAGGATCAATTAATCAGTGTAACAGAGTAAAAACTACTAATTACTATGTTAGGTTGATAAAATACAGCAAATATTATTTATTTTTTTATTTATTTATTTAAAAATCCTTGTTTACAAATAAGATACTTAAATTTAACAATAGAACATAAGATAAAACATAAGATAATTTACACATTTTTTTGTTTTGTTTAATTTGTGGATTATGCCACTCTACTAGGCTAGGCCTGTCCCAGAGTGGCGTTATAGCACACAATTATAATTTTTTTCGAGTTCGTCAGTAGTATTTATTTTCATAAGGTAGTTATTATGTATCTATAGAGTATCAAGTGGAATGTTAGTGAAAGTTGAGTTAGTCATAAGTCCAAGTGTAAATATGTGTAGAATAATTGTTTAATGTAAAAAGGGTTAAAGTTTTGTTTAAGATTATTTTTTTGTTTTCCTTAATTAATTAATTAATTTATATAGGTATATATTTTTATTTAAAGACATTATTACGCAATTACAGTAAGTAAATTTTCAGTTGCTGTTCTACCTTTGGAGGTAAGCCAGTTGTTTGCTAAAGCTTTTATTTTATTAATTGAGTATATTCTGATTTCCGGGAAGTCTGTTTTAAATATGTTAAATATTTTAGGCCCTATGTATGAGTAATTTTTCTGTCCATGTGTTGTCTTAGTTTTTGGTATTTCGTCAAGGTTTCGTAATGCTTGTCTAGTATTATGTGAATGCGAGTTACTGGTTGCTGTTAGGTGGTTTGTGTTTTTAATGTAGAAGATGAGGGTAGACTTAACGAACAGCTGTCTAACGTCCAGTACATTAAATTCTCTGAATAGTCTGTCTGATTGGTATGTGAATGGTTTCTTATTAATGACTCGGAGCAAGGTTTTTTGTGCCGTTATAGCTGGTTTTAATGTGGTTTTGTAAGTACCTCCCCAACTTGGAATCGCATAGTTCAAAAATGACTGGGCAAGAGCATAATAGATAGTTTTGAGTTGCTGTTTATTAAAAATATTACGTATGGATTTAAAAAGGTAAATGAGTTTTAAAAGTTTTCCCGATAATAGTTCAATGTGAAGTTTCCAGTTTAGGTGCCTGTCTATTATGATTCCCAAGTATTTCACACTATCTGCATTTTCCAAGGGGGTGCAATCACAGTTTTGGTGTTGGCAATCATGCATAGTCAATTTTAAATCGCTAGATGGCTGCCCTCTTTTATCTATGCTGAATGTCAAATACTTAGTTTTTTTGAGATTGACTGTTAGCAAATTATTTTCCAGCCAGTGTTTTACTATGTTGCAACCCAGTTCAGCTGCTTTGAAAACAAGATCCCATGATGAAGCGTGGAACAGGAGTATTGTATCGTCTGCAAAAGTAACTACTTTCCCCCCCGTTGTTAGCTTGCATAAATCGTTTATGTATAGGAGGAATAAAACAGGTCCTAGTGTACTTCCTTGAGGGACTCCGTATTTGATGTAATGTTCGTCACTTTTAGTTTTGTCAAGTTGTGTAAATTGTGTTCTGTCTGTAAGGTAAGTTTTGAACCAGTTGTAACTTGCTTCCGAAAGTCCAGTCTGTTTTAGTTTGTGAAGCATTTTTTCATGTGAAACTGTGTCAAAAGCTTTCGTCAAGTCTAGTGCTATTGCTATACATTTTTTATTATTGTCAAGTTTGTCTGAAATATAACCAATAACTTCCTGTATTGCTTCTTGTGTACCCCGATTTTTTCTAAATCCAAACTGATTGTTGGCTAAAATTTGGTGTTTTTCTAAAAAGTTGGTGAATTGATTACAAACACATTTCTCTAGCAGCTTAGATAGTAAATTTAGGATGGATATAGGTCGGTAGTTATTTGGATCGTCTTTATTGCCAGCTTTATGTACGCTTTATTATAGCTTTATTATTCAAAGCTATTTTCATTATTTAAACGTGACATGAACGTAAGTTTCAAGTACTTATTAAAAGCTCTGTAAACATACACAATTAAACATACAAAACATAAAAAATGCTGATCAATCCCGATAATCTCGTCCGATTTTTCGGTCCGGGATTGATCTCGTAAAATGCCTCGAGATCTCGCAGGATCGGGATTGCATTCCCTAGACAGGACTGATAGCGAAGGCTCTGCACCGATTTTAAGAAAAACAAATGTGAAAATTTACCAATTCCTTGCACCCACCGTATTCATCGCCATCAATGTCACAATTGCACAACATTTGTAATAATAATGCCAATCTGATGTATGGAAGTGAAGCCTAGAAATGCGGTCACTAAGGCGCTTTTGTGAAAAATTTGGAGAGTAACTGCGGGAAACAAAGTTAATGGTGCACTAAATGCAATTATGGCCAATAAGAATCTGTCAAAAGAAGCAAGACTAGCGGTACATAATGGCGTTCTAGTGCCAACCCTTATGTATGGAAGTGAAGCCTGGAATTGGCAAAAGAGGAATGAAAGTAGACTGAATGCGGTTGAAATGCGGTCACTAAGACGCTTGTGTGGAAAATCTTTGGTCGATAGAGTGAGGAATGAACAAATTAGAAGTGAATGCAATGCTGGCTGTAGTGTGGTAGATAGAATAAAGAAAGGAGTGCTGGGATGGTTTGGTCATGTAGAACGTATGATTTAGGAATTACATAATTACACTGTGCAGATATTAATTAATTAATTAATTTATTTATTTAATTAATACACGGTACAACGTACCATTAAAGAAACAATATATATAAACATGTTTAGATTGATAGGTAATAGTAAAAAAAGGAGATAAGGTATAATTCTATCAAAAACAATTAATAAAGTGATATATAAAGAAAAATAAAACATTACTTAACATAAAGTATAACAAAATTACATCAAATGAAATAATAGTTATCAAATCAAATATGAAAGTCAACAATCAATAAAACTACAACAAATTAAAATAATTATGTCTGAAATTCAAGAAGCAACAAAATTACAACAAAATGAAATAATTGTAAACAAATCAAATCTAAAAATCAAGAAGCAATAAAAATGACAGTAAAATAAAATGAAATGTAAAATTCAAAAATCTAAAAACTGCACAGTATAATTATACAACAACAAATCTATTTTTCAATTCATAAAATTGGTTTATAAATGCTTTTTGAATATTTTTCCCACCATCTAGGCACACCGACACATTATAGGAATACATATTTTTGTACTTAAACATAAAAATGTTATATTATTCCTAGAAATGGTTTTGAATGTTCACATACTTATTTATTAATCAACGCCCTCGGGGCTTTTACAGTATACAAGACAATTAAAATTATTTTTATATACCTAACATAAAACAAGTTTTACAGTAAATAATTAAAAAATAATAATAGAAATAAAACATATTTAAGATAAATGAATTATATAAAATGTAACAATATAAATGTAACAATGTAAAACAATATAAAATGAACAGTATAAAATAAATGTGGGGTATAAAAGCAAAGGCAGCAATATCCAAAAAATTAAAAAAAAGTTTTGAATGCAGTCACCGAGGATTACAAATTTAAAATGTACTGAATTCTAGATTTTATGTATCTATCCCTTCCAAAATCATATTTCATAAAAATATTAGGTCCTTACATATGAAATTGGCGTTTAGTATGGGAGGAACATAAAGTCGATTTTTTTTTATTATAATATATTTATAATATTTTAGCTTGAAAATAGTACAAGTTATATAAAATTATTTTATGTAAGGCAAATAATATTATTTCTTCTCCAAAAACAGCAAAATAATTTTGTGATGACATTTTTAATATAATTAATAAAATAAACTTAGTTTTCACTACTTTTTATGTTGAAAATATCAACATGTTTTAAGGTCTACGGCCCCTTTAGAATATTTTGAAAGGATTCTAAAAAATGATCCAATTTTAATATACACATTGAGATTAATAAGATTTTCAATAAAATAAAAGTATAAAATTGTGCAATCCGCCATTTTTACTGAAACACCGGTCAGAGCGAATGACTCAGTTTCCATCACCGTGTCTTTGAACCGTTGTCATAGACACAATGTAATGTTTACTGAGGCTTGACGTCACGTAGACGAAATGACAGCTGCGGGCGTTTTGGCGCGAAATTAAAAATATGTAGATGAAAATGCAATTATTTGCGTAAAAATTTAGTTTATTAGTGAAATAATGTTATTTTCGGTAATAGTAGACGTGCACCTACAATATAGAATGTTATTTCAAAATCTGTCATCACGCCTATTGTATACTAAATAAATTAAATTCAAAAATCGAAACATAGACAGTCAAAATTTTAAAAAGTCGTATATGGAAAATGAATAATAATAAAGTACCTACCTACTTAACATATATATACTTATGATGAAAAAAAGTGCATTAAAATATTATTATTTCGAAATCAGATCTTTATAATAGGCAGTATTTCACTCCAAATCTACCCTACTACAAAAAACTTACATGTGTGAATCTGGATGAACGACACAACAAAGGGGATATTGCGTGCCTGTCGGGAGTGACATGTTTTTTTAATAGGCCGTTCGTCCCACCTGCGCTCGGGTGCGGCCATATTCAGGGCGGGGGTCTCCCTTCCGGGGGCGGACCCGCGGGAAGTGTATGTGGGTCAGGTCATCCTCCCCCGAGATAACCTCCCCATACCTTAACCTTCTTTACCGTGGGTCCCCTGACCTATTGGGAATTGGTGGAGGGCGGATGGAGCTTGAAAAACGGGCAACTACACGTTGAAGGACGTCGTGATTCGCTGGTAGTCAACATTGATACATAATATAAATGCTTCAAAATCCTAAAAATGTCCTTAGGTTTTCACGGCCGTTCAGAATCTTCTGTGTATAGTTTTTTGGGATATTCTGCCGTGTATATGCGACCTCTCTGGCAAACGTTTCAGATCCCATTGCAGGGTCCATCACATCAGCCCTGATGAAACTATACTTCAAAATCCTTTTTTGCATGTAAAGGCACACAGCCAGTGTCAAAAAAACAACATAATAGGGAAATCATACGAAAAAGTAGCGAGATGTATAGACTATTTTATATATTATTAACTATTAAAGAAAGTAATGTATATAATATTTCTAATTATAAAATAATCAACATATATTATCTGTGTACCTCGCTGATTTTCATACGATTTCGCTATTTTGCTGTTTTTGATACTGGCAATGTGCTTGTTACATGTCAACCTATTTGCCGAAAATTTTAACGGTAAAGTTTCTTTCCTTCTTGTATTAACGAAACCATATTAATATTTTTAAGAAAAAAGTACTATTCCAGTAAGAATGCAAGTTGCGAACTTTAAAATATGACTGAAGGCGTGGATTAAAAAGTGTCAAATATAACAGAAGACAAACGTCAAAGTAGGACTCTCAACATCAATCAAAGTAGGAAGCAGAGAAGCCATCTGTTCCTGCTGCCTTTAACATTCGCCTATTGTATTTTCTTCCCATTCTTTTCTCGTTCATAAGTTTCACATGACCAAACCATCCTAGCGAAACTTTCTTTATTTTATTTATTTATTTATTAATAATAAACACCCTAGTGGGCTTTTACAGTACAAGAAATTTAAAAGGATTTTTATATACCTAACATAAAACACGTATTACAGTAAATAATTAAAAATAATAATATAACTAACTAACTATCACGCCGTTTCCCCGCAGGGATAGGCAGAGAGGATTGAACGCCACACTCTTCAATAATATAAATAGAACATACATATTTAAGATAAACGAACAATATAAAATGTAACAATAAAAATGTACAATATATATATATAGTTATATTAATATGGTCATTTACTGTCTGTACTTGGAATCGGGTTATTAGGGGCTGATTTTGAAAAGATTTTACAGTCATTAAGAATGATTAGTCTTAATGACTGTAAAATCTTTTCAAAATCAGCCCCTAATAACCCGATTCCAAGTACAGACAGTAAATGACCATATTAATATAACTAACAATAACGGAATTTCCAACAATAATAGAAGAATTACCAGGTCACAAAGTAAATTCAGCAATTAGCCTCGCATTAGGCTTCACTTGGATCTCGACTTCTGGAGTGAACGGGTGTGCTTGCCATCAATTCAAAACAGAACTCGAAATACAAGGCGCAAAATCCCTTTGAAAATGGCCAGTGCTATCTGTCCGAAACGTTGGGTACAATATAACAGTCTTTCTCAAGACTACAATACGCGGGTTATCCTAGAAAATAATCCTTCATCTTTTACCCGCGAAAATCTTAATATTAACACAATATATATATATATATATAATATCTATATAACTATATAATAAATATATATATATATAGGAGATATATATAAACGATGATTTAGTACACAAGCAAACAGTAATAATTAAAGACCTTTAAAATAAAGATAAACCAATATACCAGATAAATAAGATAAGAAGATAAAATAAACCGAAAAATAAATATGAAATATAAAATCAAAACAAATTTAAAAGGGAAGGGGAATATTCTATCTACCACGCAACAGCCAGCATTACGTTCTCTTCTAGTTTGTTCATTCCTCACTTTACCGATCAAAGATTTTCCACACATGCGCCCTAGCGACCGCATTTCCATCGCGTTCACTCTACTTTCGTCCCTTTTTTGCCATTCCAAGCTTCACTTACATGCACCAGAGTTGGAACCAAAGCTCCATTATATATGGCTAATATTAACTATTTTTATCATTTCTTTTTTTACCTGTAGCCCTGTAGAAACATTGGGTGGACCAAATTTACAGACGAAAGGAAAACCAAAACAATACGAAATATCGTACGTTAAATACTTCAAGTGCAGAAAGGTCAAGTTTCGAGATATTCCCGCGCTGAAGCTGCCGCCATATGGCGAAGATTTATCTCAGGATGTTTCACAAGAACAGAGGCAATTACAGAATCCAAACGGGAAGAAAGCGGCTGAATAGTGCGACGTTTGGACGTCGCCGGTTCGGACGGCGGACACGGCGCAGTATGGTAATGCAGACATTTGAATGGCGTTCTCCTTGTCTGTCGTCCATCACCCGACATCAGCGATAAAGCAACGCAGATTTCCAACGATAAACATCCGAGGGAAATTGTATTTCTAAGCCAACTGGGTGGTATTTGCGATGGATATTTAAAAAAAATATAATATTTACGATATCTACGAAAGTAGACTGAATGCTGCAGAAATGCGGAAAATCTTTGGTCGATAGACAAATTAGACGTGAATGCAATGCTGGCTGTAGTGTGGTAGATAGAATAAAGAAAGGAGTGCTGAGATGGTTTGGTCATGTGGAACGTCCTGGCATGATCAGATACTACAAGTATTTGAGGATGGCCCTGTTAAAACCGCAAAAACCGTAGAACTTGTATGAAAAGATGTATGAATGAGGCCGAAGAAAAAGTGGTGTGCCAGGATAGAAGAGCGTGGCGTTCAATCATATCTGCCTACCCCTGCGGAGAAACGGCGTGATGGTTAGTTAGTTCGATAAAGAATTCTTCTCGATAATAATTGAGATACTGGAGAAACCACGTGGAATTCGACAAGAGTGGTAAGAATAGCGAAGAACGAGATACCTCAAGGAAGACCACGAAAACGATGGAGGGACAGCTGGTCATTCATATCCCAGGAGCCGAGAAACAACAGGACATAGTCGCAACACAAGCAGAAGAAGAAGATAAAGAAAAAAAAAGAAACGAGTTCCGACGGAAAATATCCGATCTCGTTGTGCTACACAAGATTCTCAGTGGAGCTATTGATTCTCTTTTCCTATCTGATATAAATGTTAAACGCCGTATAAGAAACCCGGAATTCTTTAGAATAAGCCAGCACACTAATAATATTGATTACTTTTCTCCCGTCACAAGGTTGTGTCGCACGTATAATATGTATTGTGCTGACCTAACATTGATGCTGATATTCTTGCAGATACCTTATCATCGTTTAAAAATTCACTCATGCACAACATCCATTTTCTAAACGATGACCATCATAGAACATAGGAAAAACCAAACGCAATATCGCTACACGATTGAAGGAACATATTGGAGCAATTAAAAACAACAACTCCAATATATCGGCAATCTGCGAACATGCATCCAAAGGGAATCTCTTGCACTTCATCAGAGCCGCACCTTATACCCAGATTAGTGAGGGAGTCCATTGAAATATACAAACATCCCAATTTCAATAGTGATGACAGTTACAAACTATCAAGTATTTGGCGCCTTGTCCTTACGACATTGATTCAACCCTTGAGAGACGTCGCAGTAAAGTCCGCCGACGTAACTAGTACATATTGCACACTGGCGACCTCTATTGTAGAAGAAGTGAACACTCTACAACAAAGTGCATACAATTTACGCCCGCGAAAGCAGTAATCAGTCCGCCCTCTACCTCCGCGGGTTAAGGTCGTTCTCCTGATGACGTTGAATCAGCATTCAACGAAACGTCGAGAATCGTTTCTAGGAAAAACACACGGTTCGTATAAAATATCCGCAACTATTAAGTTGAATATGTCTGACGACCGTAATAACACCCTTAACTCTTTAAAAATATACTTAAATGTAAAAATACATGTTACTAGAGTGTGCCGAAGACACTTGTAATTGGGATAATGGGCATAGTCTTCATTTATAATGTTTTATTATTAGAGTATCATGTACCAATTATCCTGTTAATGTCTCTAATAAATATTTAAAAAAAAAACAGATGAATGAATTTTTTAATGAAAATTAAATTAATTACACGAATCCTATTCCTGGGCCTTTAGGAGAACAAAAGAGAAACTAGCGTCACGCGATAGACAACAATAAAATCGTGTTTGAATAATAATAATTGTGGTGTTGCATCTGCAATAAGCAGAATGAGTAAGAGCCTGACACACATAACGCTGCACTGCAGGTATACCTCGGCGAGGTTACAAGATAATCGACCATATGTTCGGAACGTTACCGAGCCACTCGCTCATTTGCGGGCGATACCACAAAACACTCTTCGCTACAGCCGCATATATTCATAACCGTGTGATTGCACAACTCCGTGTACCTGCCCTCCGCGGAACGTAAATACACAATAGCGTCTCGGGCCAGGCAGACAGACATGCCTACAACATGCGGCACACTCGATGTAATTGCAGATGATTACCGAAGAATATAATCATAATAGGTATTGTAGGCAGGGATGTGCGAAATAATTCAAAATGTTCCACCAAATTAAAATAGTCATTCAACAGGAGCAGGACTTGGTAAACAAGTATTATAGATTTAAGGAAAAGTTTTTTGACAGTAGGATATCTATTCAAGGAATTTAAACTATTATCGTCATCTTTTAAATGTTGTATCACCAAATGAAAATAGTCATTCAACAGGAGCAGGACTTGGTAAACAAGTATTATAGATTTAAGGAAAAGTTTTTTGACAGTAGGATATCTATTCAAGGAATTTAAATTATTATCGTCATCTTTTAAATGTTGTATCACCAAATGAAAATAGTCATTCAACAGGAGCAGGACTTGGTAAACAAGTATTATAGGTTTAAGGAAAAGTTTTTTCACAGCAGGATATCTATTCAAGGAATTTAAACTATTATCGTCATCTTTTAAATGTTGTATCACCAAATGAAAATAGTCATTCAACAGGAGCAGGACTTGGTAAACAAGTATTATAGGTTTAAGGAAAAGTTTTTTCACAGTAGGATGTCTATTCAAGGAATTTAAACTATTATCGTCATCTTTTAAATGTTGTATCACCAAATGAAAATAGTCATTCAACAGGAGCAGGACTTGGTAAACAAGTATTATAGATTTAAGGAAAAGTTTTTTCACAGCAGGATATCTATTCAAGGAATTTAAACTATAGTCATCATCTTTTAAAATCTTTGGTCAATAGAGTGAGGAATGAACAAATTAGAAGTTAATGTAATGCTGGCTGCAGTGCAGTAGACAGAATAAAGAAAGGAGTGCTGAGATGGTTTTGGCCATGTAGGAAGTATGGGCGAGGAAAGGATGGTTAAGAAAATATATGGGGCGAGTGTTGAAAGCAACAGGAATAGAGGGCGTCCGCGAAAAACCATGATACAAATATTAGAGGATGGCCCTGTTAAAAGCCTCAACAACCGTAGAGCTTGCATGAGAAGATGAAAGAATATGGCGTTCTATAGGTACTCTCTGCCTACCCCTTCGGGGAAACGGCATGATGGTTAGTTAGTTAGAAGAATGTTCAGGATGGATGCGTTCCTAAAAAAGGAATTTTCGATGAATTGAGATGTATGAAATAAAAAATTAAAGATAAGCATTTTGCACTTCTCAAATACAAAATATTATGTTCATTTAAAGTATTTTAAATAAAATAGAAAATGCATTTTGAAAAGAATTATTTCAAATACAAAATAATATAAGTATTTCAAATAATTCGATCTCTGATTATAGGTTATATTTATGTGTTTTAGGGCTTGCTTTCATATACAGTGCCCTTGAATCAAAAGGTACCTTTCGTTTGACATTTACATACAAAACAAGCTGTGATTTTGAACCTCACGCTGTCGAATATTAGTTTTTTGATTGCTATATAATTTGGTTTATTTTAATAAAAAAAAGATCTAATGCCAGCACATTAAATACAGAGTATCCCAGAGCTAGTCCACAATAGGTACTTTATTATTATTTGTATAATTATAAAATAAATATAAAAATATTAATATTTATGCTCTTGTCATAGAACAGAGACTCTTTTATTCAAAATGGAAACTTTGCAAACTGAAATAGGAAATTCAAGTAAACCAATAAATCAAAACAGTTCCCGAGTTTCCATCCGCATATTTTTGATTTTAGTTTTTTATAATTTTTAGTGTAAGATTTGAATCATTCATGTGGTTTAATTAAGTTTGATAAACATTATTTCATGATGTATTATTTTTATATAGCGGTGGCCGAGTATTCCACAGACATTCGTAATTCCTACAATAAGTCACGAAAAGTAATGTATTGTCATCTCACCAACGCGCTATATTTGTTTCATCTGTCGCGGACTGAGAAGATCGCATTGATAATCGATACTAGCCGCGAATGACATTAGCATACTTGTAAGCAGCCTGTTCACACATGCTCAAAATATACCCCTTTCACCCGCAAATCAAATAAGCATGCTTATAAATCGACCGGCGGTTGATTTTTGAGCGTGCTAGTAATGAGCATGCTCATAACTAGCAATGTGCGTACACACATGCTACTAAATAGCAATGGCTCAAGAAGGTCAATACTGCGCATGCTCATGTGCCACTAATGAGCATGTGTATCAGTACCTATAAATGAAACGTATGTACAACATTAAAAAATTTAATAAATGTGTGGTTGTTCTTGTGTGGAATCGCTGGAATACGAATGAAAATAATATTACATTGTGTAAAGTGATCACTTAGGCCAGCCTTAAAGACAGGTCGGAAGCCTTGTGGACCCTCGACAAAGACTTCCATACGTGCTTTCTTATATAAATAGCTTCGTCTCTGTGAGAACTAACTAACTAAACATTACACCGTTTTCCAGAGGGGTAGGCAGAGATGATAGAACGCAATACTCTTCTGTCCTGGCACACTTCCTGGTCGTTGAAGCCTCTAACAGGGCCATCCTCCAACATTTGATTTATCTGGTCTTGCCAGGTCTTCTGTCGACGCCCTCTGGTGGCTAAACCACCTTAGCGATCCTTTCTTCATTCTATCTATTACGCTGCAGCTAGCAATACATTCACTTCTAATTCGTTCATTCTCTACTCTATCGTACAAAGATTTTCCATAAACATTCTTTGGAGACATCTATAATTTATAATATATTAAATATTAAACAAATAAATTGTTTATATCTCGCCTCTTTACAGGAAACAGTTGTATCTGGGATATTTGACTATCGTGTTTATAAGTTTGACTACACGTCGATATGAAAATAAAAGTATAATGTCAAAGTCGAATAGAATTCCGAATGTATTTATATGTTTCCTTATACGGTCAAGCCTCGCAATGGAATACAAGACTGTGAAAATCGGGTCGATGTGCCATGTAGGCAGACAATGTGAATTGATTAAAGAAACACATATTATTAAGGCGGGAGACTTCTTAGCAATTTCGAAAATTTATTTATATTTAATAAGCAATTTCAATTTCGACAAGTAACGAATTTTAACGATACGTTACGTACAGCATATGAAAAAAGAATCATTGTTAAGGATATGATTGTAATCCAACACGAAATAAAGTGATGGAATAGACCAAAAATCGCCATAATTTTTGTATTTGAATTTCGAAGTAAACAACCACGAATCAAAAAGAGTTTCTATAAAAGAGCATTTTGTTTTTTAATTTATAATGGCGAATAGGTAGGAAATAAAATGATATTATGATCCCGGCCCACTTCAAAAGCTTGCGAGATTAATAATTTAGAAGATTAAGGGGGGGGGGGGGGTAAGGTTAATTCGTATAAAAAAAGGCATGTTTTTGTGAATTTTTTGTGACGACACAGTTAAAATCTCTTTATTAAAACCAATGGTACATTAAAGTATGATATTTGAAGAATATTGTGTAAAATTTTCAAGACGAAATATTAAGAAATACGGCAATGGCAGCAATTATTCGAACGTGTCTCGGAAAAAGTAGAATTGCGGTGTCCATCATAACTTGGTGCTAAAACATCTGAAATCAAAAAATCAAAATTCATTCGTTAGATAATAGATTTTCCCAGGTAACGCTGGGAGGGTTTTTTGAAATTTCAATTTTTCAATTTTTTGGAACACTTTGAAGGGAAAAACGCGATTTTTTGCGAAAAATATCGACTAATTTGTTATTAAAAAATAAAAATTAATAACAAATTTTTAAAAAACTCGACAGCGTTACCTCGTAAATTATGTACAGAAATAGTATTCAAAATTTCAAAAGGATCGGTGCAGTAGTTTTGAAGTTATGATGGACACCGACTTTGAAAACGTGAGATGTGGGGAAAACGATTTAAAGTTTTGCACACTGTAAAATTCAAAATAAAACTCGACACTTATTTTATAGTTACACATAATCGTCGATGCCATGTTCACACGGCAAAGAGCTTTTATCATCAGCGTCTGTTTGTCGTTGTCTACGCAAAACTCTTCCAATGCAAATAGCACGTCCGGTAGTCCTCAGGTGAGCGCGTCTCTTAGCTGCCCGAGCAGGTATAGAAAATCAGTCTGAGTATCGCTCAAATGTTCATAATTTCGTCAATTTTGCATCAATTTTAAAAATAAAATGCAAAAAAGAAAAAGTTAAAAACCTTACCCCCCCTTAAACAATATTATATGAATATTGATATGGATATTAATTTAGTGTTTTACTAAAAAAAAATTTCGCAAGAATAAAAAAAAAGCCCAAACGAATCAAGTCTCACAAATTGTTCATTCAACGCGATTCTCAGTACATTCAAATAAAATGGCTCATTAAAATTTATTTTATTTTAATTTGAATGACTTATATAGTGCCGTTTTCTTGAGAACTCACCTCAAGGACACTTTGCACGTAATGATCATTTGACAAACTACTCAGCGGCTAAAGAACTTATTTACTGTTACTTAGACACTGGATGCAAAAAATGGAATTGACGGTTAAAACTGACGGCTAAAGAACTTATTTACTATTTATTACTTAGACACTGGATCACATGCAAAAAATGGAATTGATGGTTAAAACTGAGGGCTAAAGAACTTATTTACTATTGCTTAGACACTGGATGACATGCAAAAAATGCAATTGACGGTTAAAACTATAGTTGAGAGGGCCAGAAAGTTCTTGAAGTTGAGACATAGGGTACTAATATGTATCGGCGTTATTCTATAAGCTTTTGTATGGCTTTCCAAATAGGTGCATCTTTAATTATTTTTTGAACTGTGGTAAGGTAGTTCAAAACGGGTGTTCTTCCTCGCAGACATCTATACTAAGCAATATTGCTTTTTCCTGTATCTTGACAGTTATTGCATAACATTGCGATGCCGTTTTTTTGACGTTTTATGTTTGACAAGTTTGAAATGAATTAATTTAATCAATTAGAAAGCACATTATTCGTAATTGCGAATAACTTAAGGTTTGTTTACGCACTAGAACTTTCTGATTGATTGAATTCATTAATTTCAAACATGTCAAACGTGAAAACATCGAAATTGGCGGCAATACAATGTTATACATACCTGTCAAGATTGGGATAAAGATCTGACATCTCAATATTGCTATTTTCAGAATAGCACAGGGTGAACAAAATTATTTTCGCTCTCTGTAGATATTAACACACTTGTTGATGGTTTTTGTGTTTAATTTGTAGAACTCCATATTTATTTTTAGCGAAATTTAAAATAAATTAAATTTTAATAAATATTATTATTAAGTTCTACGGGTTAAATATTTTTATGTGTTACAGCTGTTTCGGCTTGTAAGGCCATTATCAAACAGTCCTGTTTGATAATGGCCTTACAAGCCGAAAGAGCTGTAACACATAAAAATATTTAACCCGTAGAACTTAATAATAATATTTATTAAAATTTAATTTATTTTAAATTTCGCTAAAAAAAAAAAAAAAAATTAACACACTTTTTTCATATCGAACAGTTGATAATATGGCATCCTGTTTTATTCAACAGCTAAACGGATATTTCAAAGTAGAGTAGCGCATGATAGAAATGATAAAAATGGTCGCTTTGAATATATAAATAGGAATAGATTAAGATTACCATATAAGAAAAAAGTATATACACAGAATTGTCTAATGTACAGAAATGTAAAAATATACAATGAGGTGCCAGAAAGCATGATGAATATAAATAAGATGAATATATTTAAAAACAAATGCTATAATTACTGTAAAAATAGTATAGAATTGTAGAGCATAAGATTTATCATTAATTATAGATTGTACCATAGATTAGATTACATGTAAATGTAAATATGTATGTTATTATGGATAGTATATTAGTAATAGATTTAAGAATGTAAAATGTTAAATACTAGTTAATATACAATGTAATATTAACTAACTTAAAAAATAAATAAAATAAAAAATTCCAGACAGAATAATCTGCTCAAATTTCACGTTGCCAGAGCACACCGTTCACACAACGAGATTTTTCGCCGCATTATACGAGATGAATTTTTACAACTCGTCATTTTTTTGCTCGCGACGAAATTTAAGCTAGACGCTGGCGGGTTTTTTCTTTTTACCTGCGAGCCAGACTACCCCGCGCCGCGGATTATGTTCCCGCGAAATTCGGCGTTGATAATGGCGGGCTCCCCCAATGTTTAGCTAGCGAGATGAGGCAAGCTGCACAGCCTCCGTCCGGAGGTATACGTTTTTTGTTGAGTAAGGCTCCTTAGGGATAGGCAGGTGGCCGGCCCCCTCCCCCCGCCTCTCCCCCGCCGGGACTGTCGCGCGGTGTGCGTGCGCCGAGCTCTCTGCCCGATCGAAAATTAACAACGCATTTATACGATATCATATTCTGTGCTATTCTGAAAAGAGCGATATTGGGATGTCAGATCTTCATCGCAATCTTGACAGGTATGTGTAACATCGCATCGCCGACGATTTCGATGTTTTAAGTTTGACGTGTTTGAAATTAATGAATTCAATCAATCAGAAAGCTCTAAAACGCAAACAAACGTTAAGTTATTCACAATATAGTATTTATTTTTATATGTATGTAAATGAAGATCGGTAGGTACCTATTGATCTTCATTTAATTTGAATTGTTAAAAATGGAACGTTTAAATTTGTGTGAAAATTATTTCAAAAACAACTGGCAATCGAGCTATTGAGAAAATTATAATATACCGGTGATAAAGTTTATAATATAAAATAATAGCTTTAAATGTTGTTTCTCTTTTCAGAGCAACGCAAAAAAGCTTTTATTTAAAAAAAACTAAAATATTTGGGAAACCACATTATACGTATATTTTCTTTTCTTTTAGATTTATGTATTCTTATGATTGTATATATTACTAAATTCTTTCTGCTTTCTTTTTTACGTTTATACTTCTTTACAATTGTTTGTTACTGTTACACAAATTTCAAATGATAATAACTGCCACAGAACAGGTTCTATCTAGTGTGGGAGTTATTAGTAACTTATATTAAAACAAATTTAAAATAAATAAATTAATTAATTAAAAAATACGAATAATGAGCTTTCTAATTGATTGAATTCATTAATTTCAATCATGTCAAACATAAAACGTCAAAAAAACGGCGTCACAATGTTATACAATAAACTGTCATGATGCAGCCGTGGCAAATATTGCTTAGTTCAGAATACGGATGATTTTTTGCTTCGTGATAAGACGGTTTACGAGATCGAATATGCTCGGTTAATCTGTAAAGATAATTTTTGATGATCTTGTTGAATTTTAAAACACTTAATCATTAAAAACTCTCGAACGGTGCACTCTGGCGTCGTGATATTTGCACAGATGATTAAGTTTTTAATTATTAGGTCAATGTTCTTATTTTCGTGTGTATTTTTGTATGCAAAGGGTGTCTCGCAAAACTTCACTGGAGTCTTCTTCGTTCAATTTTGAATACAAAATATTATATACGATTTGTGTGAAATGTCGTCAGTTTCGGAGATGAGCGATATCAAAGTTTGTATTTTTTTCCACACGTCTGACATATCTTCTGTAAAAGGTTTGACCATCATGAAAATAATTTAATCAAATATAAAAAATGGTATTCGTTTTGACACAAGTGATAAAATAATAAAAATCTTGCAGAAATTTGAAAAATGTTTTTTTTGTAAGGTGTAAATAATTTTATTTGACTTTTTGACAAAGCGAATGGATATACATTCCATATAAAGTTACTGTAATGATAGTCCAACGTTTTACGAAAAATAAGTCAGAAATATTGAAAAAAAATGCAAATTTTGATGTCGGTTTTCTCCTCGACGTCGACATTTCAAATGTAAAGAATATTTTCTATTCAAAATCAAAGTTTTTGCTACTTGCTACGAGACACGTAAAAGACTAGTAAAATACATTAAGAGACTTAAAACGATCTTTTGAATGTAAAAAAAATTAAGACGTCATACTGTTTGTCCCATATTTTTCAACCAGAAAAGGATTTCGTATAAGAAAATAGCATTTTCAAAGAACACACGGAGAAAATTATTTGAATGTTTGGAGTCTCGCTTTGAATAAATAATTCACGATTGTTTTATTTCGGCAATTTTCGCTCTTGCGAGTATAATTTTTATTCAGTTAAATAATGTAAGGGAATGTGAAATTGATATACTATGTAAGGGAATCCAATTATCGGGAGCAGCCGAGTGGTAAAACTAATATAATAAGCTCTCGTATAATATAATTTAACATTTAATTAAATAATAATTTATTAGGCGTTCTATAAACCCCGCTGCCTGCTGTGTGTATTAATTTTTGTGAAATCTGCGCTCAACTATTGATAAAAAAAAATTGTTACAGTATTATATTTTATTATCATCGTCATCACTCTTGGCACTAAAACCCTTGGTGGGTCTTGGCCTCCTCAATAATTTTCCTCCACTCATCTCGGTCTAGTGCCAGCTCTCTCCAGTTCCGAAGCTCTAAGGCAGATATGTCTTTGAGGACGTTGTCACTCCATCTTAATTTTGGCCTTCCTAAGCTCCTTCGCCCTATTGGCCTTGAGTTCAGCAGGGACTTTGGTGCTTGATGCTCAGACATTCTCTCCACATGACCCAGCCACCGAAGTCTTCCCAGTTATATAAATTTTGTTACGTTTGGCTCCTTAAATAGAGTATAGAGCTCATTGTTGTAACGTCTGCGCCAAAGTCCATTTTCTAGAACCGGTCCGAAGATACGCCTCAAAATTTTCCTTTCAAAAACGTCCAGTGCTCGCTCATTCCTCTTAGTTAGTACCCACGTCTCAGCTGCGTACGTGAGCACTGGCCTAATAAGCGTTTTGATTATATTTTATTATATAACTAACTAACCATCACGCTGTTTCACCGCAGGGGTAGGCAGAGAGGATAAAACGGAATATTTTTCTATCACACCACTTTCGCTACGGCTACATTCATACATCTTCTCATGCAAGCTCTACGGTTGTTGAGGTTTTTAACAGGGCTGTGCTCCAATATTTATAGTGTTTGATCGTGCCTGGTATTTTGTGGACACCTATTTCTGTTGCCTTCATTACTCGCCCCATATATATTTTCCTAACCATCCTTTCCTCGCTCATACGTTCTACATGACCAAACCATGTCAGCATTCCTTTTTTTATTCTGCCTGCCACACTACAGCCAGCATTACATTCACTTCTAATTTGTTCATTCCTCTCTCTATCGACCAAAGATTTTCCACACAAGCGCCTTAGTGACCGCATTCAGTCTACTTTCATTCCTTTTTTGACAATTCTAGGCTTCACTTCCATACATCAGAACGCCATTATGTACCGCTAGTCTTGCTTCTTTTGACAGATTCTTATTGGCCTTAATGGTGTTCAGAGCACCATTAATTGTTACCCGCAGTCACTCTCCTTTCGATATCGTTCTCAGCTTGCCGTCTCTACTAAATGTACTTCCCAAGTACACAAAATCATACATAATTGAACTGTACAAATTAAAATTCAAACACTTACCATTATCGTTTTCCAAAGCTTTTGGGCCTTGAAAAACGACAACATTTAACCGATTAAAAGTTATCATGAAAAGATTTAAATGTTATCACATTTCACATGACTACACCACTTTTTAAATCCTGTTTACTGTGCTATTATCAGCTTATCATCCACTCCCTAGTTTGTTCAATATTTATTACTGTTATGATTTTCCACAAACACGCTTAAGTTACCTAATTTCCACTACATTCAGTCTTCTTTCCTTCTTCTTTTGCCATTCCCAGGCTTCATTTCCATACGCCTGCTTGCCTATAAAGGATTGTATTTAATTTTCATTATTTTTGTTATCCTTCTCAGTCTTTTCGTTTTCCATCAAACATACTTACACAAAATTTTATATATGTTCCACACATTTTTCACATACCAGTATTTCGCACGTTTTTTACACTTCTTCTGCAATATCTTTTTTTTGCCTTTCGAATGATATGTTTATTTATATTTTCAAATCGTCGATGTTCATATAAAAAATCTTATGTGACGTTTTAGTACATTCTGAGATAAACGAATAAAACTGTTTAAAAAACTAATTGCACAGACTAGATTTATAAAATATATTTTAAATGAACGGCAATGTTTTTTTAGTATATCTCCATGATTTATATGAAAAATTGACAAATTGATTCGTTCAACTCAGAATGATTTATTATATATACAGCTATGATATGTAATATCGGCGCTGCCTACGTAAACTGAGACATCTACAAAAAGCAATTTTACAGGAGAGCTGTTTGAAGTTTGGTTTTATGTACGAAATGAGCGTATCTGTCCGCTTAAATTACGTCCTTTTTCTCTGAAAAAGTAGAAACATTTTTTTTTAAATTTTCATGCGGAGAGGAGTATTTTCTACGTATTGGTACACAAAAGTCAAAATTTTGTTTTTCATCAAAAGTCAGCATTTTTGTTAGATGTCCGAGTTTATTCAGAGAATGTCGATGTTATTAGATGATTTGTTATTCTAAATCTTTTATGTTGTGATAATGAATAATTATTTTTAATGTTCGCTTTTATTTTGTCAGCAGTCAATTTCTTTCCGGGACAAGGGTGTTGTCGGAAAATCCCGGGAGACGTGTTTATGCACTGATTAAAATTTCCAGTGAAACTGTTTTAATTTTCTCCCGCTTGCGTTATTTCTGCCGTGTCGCCGAGGTGTATTCAATATGCGCGCGCGTGGAATGTAGATGCACAATCGTCTAACGGTACGGGAATCGAACAGTATCTCGCGTCTGATAATCCTAGCCCCCGAGCGGCAAGCGGCATTCTAATCTGTGCCCGCAGAAAGTGGCGAATTTCGTCGATATTAACATTTTTACAAAATCGACAATACCTTTGATGGATTTGGTGAAGATAGAGGTATCAGCGCCAAGCGGGACGACCATGTGCTTTTACGCATGCGCGTTGTGCGTACGTTAATGTGTATGGTTTTGCGTGCCTATGTGTGAATACGGCGTCCGCTTGTGTCGTAAAACGCGTGCACATATCTGCGTGAGGGCGTATTCGCTCGATGGCTTTGGGTTTTAAAGCCGAGTGCAATGGGCCAGGTAAAACAATTGGATGGGCAATAAAAAAAAACATATTTTATAACAGAGATATTCGCTTCGCTACTGAAATATTATTTTTTTTTACCAAAAAATACAATTGGATATAATTTCTTTGTCTCTTTACTTTAATAAAAACATATAAATGCATTTTTGTACGGTTTTTAGTTGACATTTTTCTTAAGTAACACTTATTTTAAATATTATAAGTAAAATGTTAAGAAGAAGATTAATAATGAATAAAATTATAGAGCAATATTATAAAACTCACAGTAAAGGGTACCTAAGATGGTTCGGGCATATGAAACGAGTTAGTAAAGTAAAGAAAATACGGTAGGCGAGTGTTGTAGGTAACAGAAGCAGAACGCGAAAGTCCTGACACGATCAGATATTGAGAATATGGCCCTGATAAATTTATTTCGGTTATTTTTACAAAATATTTAATATTTGACGGAATACTTGTCACATAAATATTCTTACAATTTTCAAACTAAGGCTAAACGCTTGTGCTATGAAAATAGGACCAATTTGCTAGTCTGGAGTGAGGTTCGAACCCGCGACCTTTGGATCACGAGGCGAGTGTCATAAACACAAGACCAAACAAGCTATATTTTATCTTTAGGATTGATTTTTATCACCCTGACGAAGGAAGTAGATTTTTTAGAAACCCGTTGGATCGATAATTAAACTCGTGTAGTTAAAAACAAAAAAAATGTAAATTATGTTAAAAAAGAAAGAACCACAATGTTTTGCAGCAAAAATATTATTTTTAATTAATGTATTTTATTATTATAAGTACTCATTTTTACAAAAATGTTCAAATTCCGTAGAGAAATACCAGTACGCGGCACGGTAAGAAATATTTTCTAAATTTTCAATAGGCAGGGGTTCCAACGCCCTGAAGAATTTCGGAATGGGATCACGGGATCTCCATTTGTCGAGAGATATTGAAAATTTTCTGTGCGTGTTCGTACTGAATACTGAGAATTCCTTATTTTGCTTCTATCTCGTGTAGCCCGCGGGCCGCCAAACTCGCCAGATATAATAAATATTTAAAATAAAATATGATTCGTTGTATAGTTATTATATTAAGTAAATTCACTTAAAAAATTACTTTTTTACTTCATATGGTAATTTACAACTTTACATATGTATATTCTTTTTAATTTTTCTATTGCTTTGACAGTAAATAATATCTAGATGTTGTTACTATCCATAGGTACATTCGATTCTTTACATATATATTCGTTATTACTTTTACGATTGCATTTATATTTAATAATATCTACTGTTTTTACTATCCACATTTTATATTTAACGCCTAAATTGATTGATTCATTTTATAGTTATATAGTATTTTGTTCTTACTATATTAGGATCTGCTCATCTTGGCACAGGTTCTTCCTAGTGAGATGGGTTGCTCCTTTTTCTACCGACATGTATCAAAATCAAGATAGATAAATAAATAAAAAATGATGCATTCGTAAAAATAGTGCTTCTTTATTTTATTTATGTGTCAATTATTGTGGAGACAGAACATACAAAATTTATTAAAATTCACAATAAGAAGCAACCATCAAACCGCTTATAAATCCTGAATCATAAGCAATTCAATCCACTATTGTTATCCAGTCTGCACCACACTGGACAGTTGGTAAAAATTCCACATTAGTATTTTTTAAGTGTGAAGAATATACTAAATTAATCAAGAAAAGTAGCATATTATATTACATAGTACGCGATTTCAATATTATGCATTATATGAAAGTTTACAATGACTACCCTTTTCATAGATTTTAGCCGCACCAAATTTTCTTCTCATTTTTTGATCATAATTTTGTGTTATATCTACCTGTATTCAAAGTCATGCACATTTCGTTTCTTACACCTGTTTTGTAAACGCGGAACGCGGTTAGAATTTAAAGAGATATTTTGCATTGAGTATAAACAAAATGTGCATACGTCGGCATATTAAAAAAACGCAATATTTGTTATTAAAACTTATTGATTTCGTATGGTTTTTAATTGACACTTAATAGAAAATATACAGTAACATAAAGATTTAGTTGGCTAGAATGTGAAGACGATTGATCTTATATTCGTACTATTCCCAAATCCTTTATTAAAACAAATTTACTCTAATAACTCTCATGGAATATCTAATTGTCAAATAAAATTATATTCCACACAGTAAGCAAGAAAGGGTATTTATTATTAGTTTTAATAATTTTGTACTAGAATAAATATGATTACTAAGCGAGCAATTTATTTACTCTCGTTAATTATTTTTCCATGGTTTTCCATTATAATTTCATAATGTTTGATATTGTGTTTGATATGCGAGTTTTTATAGTTATTTGGGTGGAGAGGATATTGGTAAGAGCAAAAAATGTACAGAGGGTATCTGTAATTTCTTTTGATGTTTAGTTTGTATATATTTGCGTAGGATTAGGAGGAAAGGTTTCAGTCCCTAATAGGGTATTATTTACTAATGAGGGATATTTTTTTAAAAATGTTTGTACGTATGGTTAAAAAATTATTTTTTATAATGTTTGAATATTTTATTACATAAACATTCATTAATCTTGCTTAATGGGTTAGCCGACTTCTGGGAGAATAAATATAAGGTAGAAATTCGGTGATTTAAAAAAAAAAAATATTGGCACTTTTTAAGGTAGGTACATATCAAACTATTATTTTAAATGAAAAATTTTGAAAAAAAAGGAGATCTTCTTCCGTGACGGAGATACAACGTTCCCCCGAAGATATTTGTTCGGAGAAATGAAACATCTAAAATGTAGCATACAGATTTTTTAATCCGATAAGCCATTTGTTGGTTACAATCGTTTAAAAAAATTCAGGGAATTTCTTTTTAAATTTCTCGCAATTTTACGAAAAACTTTTTTTTCCAAATCTTATTATTTACGTGATCTTGTTTTCTGTGTGATCTTCGGACAAATGTGCGCCAGGAAAAGTTGCATACCAATGGTGCAGAGGTGGTGCACGGAAATAGAGATGACGTGGCCATTTTTTTTCAATAAAATAATAGTTTAATACTTGTGTACCTTAAATGAGTGACTTTAAAAAAATAAATAACAATAATTCCTTTTTTAAAAAAAACACACAATTTCTATCAAAATTTCAGGCTCCCCGGAGTGGTCTATCTATCCCCTAAATAATAAATTTTGTCCTCAAAATTGCTCTGTCCATTATCTTAATAACAGGCTTCATATTTTTCTATTTAAAATACAGCAAACTTGTGCCTTGCCTAATTCTTATTCAAACCCCCCGGTTAAAACCAACCTGCGAGCACGCTGTACGTATCTTTTCGCTGTTATCTATTTTAGGTTGGCATAAAATCCATTAAATGCGCATCTGTCTGTAATAGTTTTGTACAGCGCGCCTATCTGACTGGCATCTTCGTAGATTGCATTGTGTAATCCCGATTGTCTATGGCGAGGCAGATGTCGAGCGAGGCGTTGAGGAGGAGCGCCCGGATCCCATCTGGTCCGTGCACCATGTCCGCCCGATGCCAAAATACGGATTCCATAAAAAAAATCAACGCTGAAGACGCTGTCTAGCTTATTCTGAAAACAATAATATTACTGTTTGGTGATTATTACCCCAACACTCAAAAATAGATAAACTTCAAGACATCTTATTATAATAAATATAAATAAAAAATCTTTTAAATGTCAATATTTCTATCACAGCGACGAAAATATTGGCTTTAATGTAATATTTGAACTTTTTTGGTAAATAAATCGGGAGATGTGTGTGAGACAAGCTGATTTCTATCAACTTTTAAAACAATATTTGCTGGTACTTATTTTATTTATATAATAATATTCATCAATAATTTATATTTTAGACAAATGCGTGATGACGTTTGCGAGACGATATATCGCTTCGATATCAAATAAATAGGCATTTTGTTAAGAACACCCAGACAGACATCGTGGAGGTCCAATATAATATTCAGTTTCAGTGCCGATAAATCGGCGTTTATTATAGCTAAATAACTTTTATAACTGCTTGCATTTATGGTAATAAAATAGCAACAGATACAATAGGCAATTCATTTTTATATACCTCGCTAGGTATATAAAAATACCTTTTCTGAGGTAAGTAGCCATTCCATTCATTGAGACTCCATTTAAATATCCAATTTCATTGTTATTACGTTATTAGAAGAATAAAAAGAAAAATAAAGTAAAGTAAATTAGAGTAAAAATTATATACATATATGAACGAACAAAAAGTGTAAATAAGTAAATTAATACCAAGGTAGATAGTATAAGAACAAAAGTATTGACAGAGTAAGTGTCTTTGAGTGACTTTGATCATCGGAGGACCTCTTCCAGGTGTCGTTTACCAATTTTAAAGATAATGATATTACTTTTTTATTCAGACCTTATTTCTTCACAACCTGTTCTGCGACAGTTTTGTTCATTTGATGTACCTATTTTAATTTCAAATGATTTATATGCCATTACTGCATAACTGTTGAGTACCTAAAGATATACTGCACCATCATGTATGTAGACATAAAAAAAATGCTGAATGCAATTTCTGCTTCTTGTCTTGGATTGTTAATGCAAAATATTTGTGAACCCCTTAAAACTCCACATTACGTACTAATTGGACCATGCTGATTTGCGAGTGCTTTCCAAAGGTCTCGTCAAAAATTGCGTAAATGTAAATTAATCAATTAATTACTTACTTACTTACCATCACGCCGTTTCCCCGCGGGGGTAGGCAGAGAGGATAGAGCGCCGTACTCTTCTGTCCTGACATACAACTTTCGGTTCGTTTACATTCATACATCTTCGCATGCAAGCTCGACGGTTGTTCAGGCTTCTAACAGGACCATCTTCCAGTATCTGGTTAATCTGGTCATGCCACGTCTTCCGTGGTCGCCCTCTTTTTCTGGCGCCGTCAACACTTGCATCATATATCTTTCTTACCATTCTTTCCTCATTCATTCGCTCAACATGTCCAAACCACCTGAGCGACCCTATTTTTATTCTCTGTATTATGCTACGATCAGCTTTACATTCATTCCTAATATCTTCATTCTTTACTCTATCATGCATGGATTTACCACATATACGTCTAAGGGACCTAAAGGGTCTAAGGGGAATTTAGTGGGCGTAAATAAATATGTTCCGTCTATTTTTGTTTGCTGGGGTAGCAATCACGAAAATAACATTAATATAATTATTATTTTCAGAATAGGTTGGATTGCGTTCCGATTTGGCCAATTTTTCCGTTAAGTCCTGGCCCAAGAACAACAGCTCTACGTTGCTGCGCGCGTGTACCGCTCGCTCGGTGGTTGAAGTGCCGCGTTGTCTGTGTATCCGGCACCTGCGACGTTCTGCTGCGCTGTTCAGCTTTTCAATGTTACATTTCTGGCTCTGTTGCCAAACGACGCTCCGACAAGTTTGGTGTGGGCTTATGTCGCAACAATGTAATATTGATCTTTTTTTACACTCCATTTAGTATCCTACATTCTGCTGTCGTCATCTCGCATAAAGAGACAAGAGACCTGAAGGAAAACTAGCGTTATGTATATCTTTGTTTATTTTTATATTTTTGATCGACGATTGACTTCGAGTATTCGTCTGGAAAAATTATGATATTTTTAAATATAATTAACTAACTAACTAACCGTCACGCCGTTTCCCCGCAGGGATAGGCAGAGAAGATAAATAATAATATAAGATAGAAAGCCATAATTCTCTATCCTGGCACATCACTTCGGCTACATTCATACATTAATTAAATATTTTTATTAATGAAACGAGGTATTCATACATTTTCTGAGACTTGTCTAGGGATAGTGTTACGCGTTACGATATTGTTATCCTTAGATTAGGGGAGATTAATTACATCTAATGATAAGAGCTACCGATCCTCAACGGGAGTACGGTACAAAGTTTAGTTTAGTGTGAATTAACACAATCATTATGCACCACCAAGTAACTGTCATGAATTTGTTTGTGTATTTTTGTTCAGTTGTAAAAAGTATTTATTTTTTAAAAAATAAATACTTTTTACAAAGTAGTGAAAATCGTTGGGTACCTACTTCTTTCACATTTGCTGACAGTACAATCTTGAATTAAGAACTAAATACAGTAGGTACAAATTACTTTTACTGGCTGTTTGGAATGTTTTTTTAAATATTTATATTTAAAAAAATATTTTCATTTTTCTCATGTACATTTGTTTTAATATTTGGCATTACTGGGATTAACTTTGGTATATTTATCGCATTCCGTTATCTTCTTTTATATGGTGCCTATGGAGTGAAAATGAGAGGGAAATATATTTTTTTGCAGAGTCATACAAAACCTCTCAGCAGCTGATCTATAAGTGCAGAATACTCTTAATTGGAGAGTTGACATAATCATTTTCATTTTGCTTATATTAAATGTATGTATTATCATCGTCACTGTATGTGTAGCCTTAATTTTTTTTTTATAGAGCTGCGAACACGGAATACGTGTCACATCAATATTCTTACTATTTTCAAACGCTTGTGCTATGAAAATAGGACTAACTTGCCGGTCTGGAGTGAGGTTCGAATCCGCGACCTTTGGATCACTAGGCGAGAGTCCTAACCACAAGACCAACAAACTACTCTTAAATTATTATACTGTTGATAATAATAATAATAAATACTCTTTAAAAAAATTAAATAATAAATTTCCGATTCATTTTTTAAAGAATCCAATCGCGCAAGCTATCGGTAAGAAAATGGAAAAAGCAGTTAAACTGTCTGTCCTTGATCAAAAATATACGAAGCCATTTTTTTATTTTTAGAATAAGTATGTTTTATGTGCTGATCGGTGTACCCATACGGGTTGATGATGTAAAATAAATAAATAATACGAGTGTGCGGGTGTGCGCCGCGCACACATCACATTTGAGATAACATTAGTAATCGCCGTTCCTACGATGCTCTTGGCACTGTTAAACCTTCCGCCGCCTATCAGATAATTATAATTGGTCGGAAGTGTAGATTCATGGCAGGAAGTGTACAAATAGATAATGTTTCCACATCGTGATTGGTACGAAACCCGGCGTGCCGCTTTTCACCAAAGGGCGTGACCGCGGTGTGTGGTGTTGAGTAGGGATGATCGATATTAGAAAAACATCGATGTTGACATCGATGTTAACATCGATTCAGAAGTATCGATATGAGATAAATATCGAAGGAAAAACATCGATGTCCGAAAACATCGATGTTTTGGGGAGCAAAATAATATCTCTTTTTTATTTATCGTATATTTAAAAAAGTAGGTATTTAGGAAAAGCACAAAAATTAACAGTCCCAGTATTTTTTAGGTACACTTTGCAAAAAAAATAGTTTTTTTAGAAGTGTTTCTTTTACTCTATTTCTCTGTTGGTATAGATGTTGACCAGCTTTTGAAAAAAGTCTTAGTCTAGTCTTACTATAGTATGCAAATATAAAGTACAAGTTTACTAGACAAGGTAATAGAATACGATAGAATAAGGATTTACGATACCTGTTATTTCGTTTTGGAAGTTTCATTTTTTTAACTTTAAAAAAAATCAGTCTTCTAACACTCGCTTCCGCTACACATTCACAAGAAGAAAGATTATAATTTAAAAAATCACGTCAATTGATTGAAATTGACAGACTTTTTTTTTAATGGCTTAGAGTGTATCGATGTTTTGATATTATTCTCATAACATCGATGTGTCGATATTATCGAGGACTTAACATCGATGTTAACACATCGATGTTTTCCCGCTAAGCATCGATGTTTATCCATCATCGATGAATATCGATCATCCCTAGTGTTGAGTGTCCCGGCGCTCCACTCTACCGCCGCGCGCCGGCCGATGTTCGGAACCACGCGGATAAAAGTCGTACCGTGCATACTGATTATACCTTTCGCAACTCGTCAACATTCAGCGTATAAACATGCAATCGTATCGCCGATTACGTTCAAGAACGGCGTGTGCCAATTCAATTTGTGATGATTTTTTTCACACACTCGATAATTTAATTTCACTTTGATTAAATCACTTTGACGTGTCGTATTCCGAAGCGTCGCGAGTGATTGCAGTGACGTAACATCTCGCATTTATAATTTCAAAAATGATAAATATATCGCGTTTAAAACATCGCCGTAATAAATACAAAACCAAAAAGTTACGTGTCAATTTATTTCGCATTTCAAAGTAAAGAGACACTTTACTCCCATGTAACTATTAGTTTCCTTTCATATTTACCTATAAAGAATGCGAATATCTGCTCTGTTAGTTGGTTTCATTCATAAAATTATTACGTAGTCTTGTTGCATCGGTCATGGTAACAGGATTATGCTACTGTGATACCCATCACCAAAATAGTATTTTTGTAAAAGATTATTTAAATTCAAACAGACTAAATGTACACGTGTATACAATTTTACGAATATCGTTGAATTGATGTTTTTCTTCACCACATTTCAGATTTTTTTCTAAAATAATTAAAATCATCATGTTTCTTTAAATATTCCCATTTTCTATTTAGTTCCATTTAACTATAAATCATTATGCATTAAGTTTTCGACAATAATATTCCTTCTGATAAAAATATCCGCCGAAGAAATAAGGCAAACACGAAGAAAACCCAAAGAATTCGTAAAAATTGAATTTCGTGTCTTCGTTTAATTCCTCACACAACGTGGAAAAACACCTCGAACCGCTTTGGAAGACCGTTACCCTAGAAAACGCTTGGTTTACAAGTGGTATATCAAAACTAGAAGCAATCTCCATCCGGGGTGAGCGTTAAGACCACTCCTCAGAAGTTGTTAAAATAGTTGAAAAACCTATAGAGAAAAATGTTCGATTGTAGAAAAAGCAGTTGGAACAATATTCAGATATCACCACAACCATTTGTAATATATATTATTGAACATCAGCTGATCTAGAAATGATAGTCTCGACATAAGTATTGCAAGGCTGGTGCCGTAAAAATACTCGTATTGTATGACATTCATCTATTATAAGGTTTCAAAGATGAAAAATAAATTACCCGGCTCCATACGAAATAGTACGCTCACTCCAAGGATAAATTGTTTTGACTGATACACCAAACAGCTTGTATGTGAAGACTTTTTTTAATTATTCTATTTTTAATATAATTAATAAAAATGTACTTTGTTTTCATCACTAATATATTGAAGATATCAACATATTGCAGGGCCAATGGTCCCTTCATCAAGATACAACGTATAATGGATACATATATAGAAAATGATAATTTAAAAAAAAATATATACGTGGAAAATGTATAATAATTAAATATTAACGTGAACAGAAATTTAAAAGGTAAATAACAATATATATAATAATAATAATGTTATAAATAATCAGGTCCCTTTAGAAATAGTTATCGTTTATATAATTAATAGAAATAAACTTAGTTTTTTTTTAAATACTTTTTATTGAAAAAATCGACATATTTCAGAGTCCATAATTGTATCCTGACGAAGGGGCCGTGGGCTCTGAAACATGTTGATATTTTCAATAAAAAAGTGGTGAAAACAAAGATTATTTCTATTAATTATATAAATAATGTCACCACAAACTTATTTTGCTGTGTTTGAAGATGTCATCGTTTAAATTTGTTTTCGTGTAAGTACCTAATTATTATTAATTTCCCATATATTATTTATTTTTATTATCTTAACTACAATTTTTAATTTGTTAGTTAATCATTGTATCATGACGAAAGAACTATTGGCCCTGAAACATGTTGGTATTTTCAATATATAAGTGGTGAAAACAAAATATATTTTTATTAATTATATTAATAATGTCACCACAAAATCATTTTGATCTTTTTGAAGTAGTCTTCTATTTAATTTTTTATATTCTGTTCCTTTTCTTTAGTATTTAAATTAGTTGATATAAGATTTACTTTTGAAGAAGTAATTAGTTATTTGTTAATTACTTAATTTAATGTGTTCGACGTTTCGTTTGGGTACACCGGAAGACAAAGTCTAGCATGTTTTGTGTTTTGTGATTCTATCAATCTCATTATTTTATTATACAATAAAAAAATGTGAAATAAATAAAATGAGTTTAATCATGATCACACTTATTATTTGAATGTTCATCGTATATTTAAACACTAATGGCATTAAATTATCTTTCCAATAAAGCGTATACTACGATTTTTGTGTTTTATTTCATTTTAAAATTCTATAACTCTTAAAAAAATATTCCTCATTAGAAGGAAAATAAATTAAAGGAAAAAGGAAAAAAATTAAATTAAAAGGAAAGAAAATTCTATAACTCTTAAAAAAATATTCCTTATTATGCTTCACTTTTAAAATCGTTTCTAAGTTATTTCGTAAATTTACAATACAAAAAACTTTCCCATACAGCAGATGCTGTATGGCAAGGTTTAAACTGCTGCATAATATATTTGAAATAAAATTATATTCGAGATGGAAAGTACAGCCGTAAAGTTGGCGAAAGTCGAATAGGTCACTGCTGTGATTCTGCCGCATTTGTAGTAGGGACTCGTCGCGTGTTTTATTTCTTTATTCCAGGGAATAATAACACGCTTTTATTTTTACTAGGTACATCAGGTTACAATGAAAACAGATAACCGAAGCAAAATTCGACCGTCGAGAATTCAGAGAAAGAAAATGGTAAATAAAAAAAGGAAATAAAATTTGAATACAAAAAAACAATAGAGTGAACATATTTTTATAAAATACTAGCGGCCCGTGCCCGGAGGAGACCGGGATTCAAATTTAGCAAGAGAGTAAGAACGAAAGCAAACAGCACAGTACAATAGGTACAGGCGAGAAGAAAATGTGACGTCTGGGAGGGATGACTAGACTTTTCTCAAGGTTTTAGAGTCCAATGGAGAAAAATTTGGAACGGACAGCATTGAATAAAATATACATTTGTATCGGAGGGAAAGGGTGGAGTGGCCAATGTGCCTATGTTTCACGCAGAGTCCTAAAGAGCACCTATGAAAAATATTTGGTTTAGATTTATAAAGAATGTAAAATAAAGGACAATACAGAAAACGTATGTATTGAATTTTATTTTATTTTTATTTGTTAACATTCCTCAGAACACTAGTAAAAACACTATTAAATTTATTTTCATGTTAATTAGGTACTTTATATTATCATTTTCCATATATAAATTTTTTAATATTTTGATCTATATTTCGATTTTTAAATATTATTTTTGTTATCCTGACGAAGAAGCCATTGGCTTCGAAACATGTTGAATTTTTTTCAATAAATAAGTGGTTTCAACAAAGTTAATCTATATCAATTACACTAGTAATATGTTTACACAGATTGTGGCGCGTGTATTCGATCTTTCTAGCCGACTTTTCGAATCCCATTGCAGGGTTTTTCATCAGGGCTTACGCGCTGATGTGTGTCATTAGCAAAGAAAACTCCGAAAACAATCCAGAAAGTTCTGAACACCCATTAAAACCCCAGAATATCCCTAGTACCTTACGAATAACGTAGTTTGTTCTACGAAAATATATTAGTAACCACGATATCTTAAAAATTAACGGAATCCGCGAAATTGATACTGAAGGCTAGGCCCACAATTTCTCTACAATAAATTAATTTCGTTTACATAAAATTAAATTGTTCGTTACTATCCTATTGTGCTAGAATTTTTTTACATAAAATTTATGTAATAACGTTTGTGCGATAATATTTCGGAATTTATATTTAATGATAAGGCGGCGGATTGAAGCGAATAAGATGAGACTCGAGTCTTTAAAAGTAACGGTGGAAATGGAATACAAACATGCCGAGAATTTTAATCTAATATTTTTTTATCCGAACAAAGGATGTCGAAACTGAAAACAAATAAATTTGAAATAGCAAACTCACTGCGAAGAATTTATAAGAAGTGCCCAAACGAGGATTTTAGAAAGAAAAATAACTTCTTTATATACGTATACATAGGGATAAGTACTCTGATGTGAATGTTATATAACCATAGACCGTTTCATAGACTTTTATCGAGTGGCAAAGATTTCATTGTCACACGGCAGCTTTCAGAAGCGATCAAAGGTAATAGACGCGCCTTAATTCGCTTTAGCTGGAGATGTAATTAACGCATTGACGCGTGGGCTACATTTGGGCATTTTCTGAAATGGAGTGGGAATCACGGGATTCTAATTGGACGTAGTTACGCAGAAAGCATCCAACCCAAAAAACATGGAACTGAGAAAATGGCTTCTAAAAATTTAGAACTTACAAAATTCTAATACATCGTTATTTAATTCATTATTAAATATTTTTTACATGGGGCTCATTGTAGAGCGTTATTTTATGTTTTTTTAAATGTAATTATAAGATAAAGCTTTTATTTAGGAAGAAATGACACGTTTTACAGGTTGGATTCTTTCTACAAAATGTACGAAAGACAGTTCTTATTTTGTTCTATGTGGGTTCTATGTTCCATGAATTTAATAAAGCATAAAGTAAAAAGTAGATATTATGAGGCGTAGAAAACGTTCAATCTCCTTAGATGTTTTCTACAAAATTACTGTCGTGTAGTAGTAGAATTAAAAAGTTGTATTACGCATCCATACCACATGGATGTTTTTAACCAATGTTTTTGTTTGTCTACAGATTTGTAAATTTGAAGCCATAGAAAACAGTCAAACCACTTTTTTTTAGTTAACGAGTTAATTTAACGATGCTGGCCGTGATGCGGAAATAATAAGAAAAATATTGAATTTACAAAAAAACTGCATCACTTAGAGCTTGGACGTTTTCAGCACATAAATCAATATAATAGATATATATATATAAAATATATATATATATAAATATATATATATATATATAGATATATATATATATATATAAAAAGAAACCCGTGTTTCCCTATCCGCCGAGTTTTCTCCACAACCAGATACTACCACCCCCTGGTGGTTATGGTGGTGGATAGCCCTTGGTGTCCTATTGAGAATGTGCGAGTTTGGTGGGGATGGCTGAGCGTGGGTGGGAGTGGATGACGATAATGTGCATTCTAGCACATTTTTTTGTTATGGGAAGGCCGCAAATGCTTCAGATTGTTTTAAAATATGCGCGCTGACTGTGTCGGTGAGTCAAGAAGGTAAAACCTGCTCTAGAAAGTTCTGGAAGGAGAAGGTTCTAGAAAATTCCCGAAAGTTCTATAAGGTTCTAAAATGAGTGGCGGAATGTGTCACTGTGTCTAGAAGGTTCCTGTACATTCGAATTTCTTGGGAGTTCTGGAAGGAGAATGTTCTAGAAGGTTCGCGAAAGTTCTATGACGATCCAAGCAGTGTTCTAAAAATCTACGCGTGCGAAGCCGCGCTGGCACAGCTAGTATATCATATTGAGTTGTCCAAACCCATATATAACGCAATTTTAGCATTTTGTGGGTTGGATGCTTTCTGCATAACTACGTCCAATTTTGATATTTCTCGGGATAATATGATTTATTATAAAAACGCAAGACCGGCGAAGATTCGCTTTCGGAATTTTCGCAATTTTTATGGATACGATTTTGTAAAAGCACATTAATTACTACTATGGCAGCTTAAGCATGATGATCGACGTGCTTAATGAATAATATTTATAAATTACACTCTCGGCTTCATTCTATCTCTCGCTACGGACTAATCAATGTTTTACCATTATAGCGTAAATACTCTCTAAATATACGCCGATTAAAGATTTTCGCTTATATTACGCGTATCAAACAGAAACACAGAATAATATTTCTCTATTATAAGATATACTAAAGAAATATTATCATTGCGTGGTGGTTTCCTTCGAATGATTCAAATATGTACAAATATTGGAAATGTTGTATCAACATTTCCAATCTACGTATATATCACTATTAACACTGTTTATTTTTAAGGCTTTTACTTTTATAAAACAAATATTTCCTTATAATTAAAACAAGCTGGTTATATTTAACAAGATAAAATGAAAATATATCAAAATGGAAAAAAAATGTTAATAGTAATTTCGCCGACATAAATAAATATTATATGTCTACAACTATAGTTTCAAAATTACCATCAGTACATAAAAAAAACATGTAGAAAACTTTTCTGTGAAATTAACCATTTCATGCATACTTACTTTTAATAACGCAACTGTGTATATTCGTAAGTAAAAATAGGTCAACTACTAATAACTTATACATTTTTAAACATATGCAATCGGAAAATTTTCTTTATTTTATAACGGACATTCAGCTTTAAATGATACCCCCTTAATATGAATTAGTCCGTAATATCCAAGTTCCACCGTACTATAGCGAAAGTGGAGCAAGATAAAGTTTGAGAACTGACCCAAAAATAGAACAAAACTAAGATAATGACCACTTTACTTTTTATTGTTTACAATTACTTCCTCGGTCTATTTTTGAACATTTGGACAAGGATCGCATCGTTAACAATAATATCGTTTACAGAATGGGCTAGAAATAAGGTTTCACTCGGTCACACGACTAGGTTTATAGTAATAGTTCGCTTAATGTTTTAAAAAATTTTCGCAACTGCTTTACGTTTAAGATTCGTTTTACTGTCGTTATTTCGTTATCATACATTATTTGATTGATACGCTAACAAATTATTATAAAAATTCATAATGGCGATGTTATATGTTGTCCCGCAAAAGTCCTTCTCCGTGACGCGCGCAGCTGGAGAGATAGATAATCATGTTTACAAGGTTTGAGTGAATTGAAAAAGGTAATTATTTTAAATCATAAAATGTCTATGATGTAGCTTATCGAAAAAAAAAAAATATTTTTTTTTGTGCAAATGATATCAGTTTGAATTTTTTTTTTTCCTTAAGTCGGAGATAAAAGTTCATTATAAGAAAACGGCGAGTTTTATCGAAAAGTATTACCCCACATCGTAGATAATGTCATTATTAGTAAAATGTGTGAAATTTTTGACAAAATGTCACCAATAGTTTTTGAGATATTTTCTCCGCCAGTCTGAAAAGGATAATTTCGAGAAAAACGCTACCTTTTAATTGCTACAAGTTGGCCAATTCTTAGAATTATTGATCGCGTGATGACTCAAGTTATTCTTAGAATTTCAAGCTATAAGATAAAGCAAAAAAAAAACGATTTTTTGAAAATGTTAAGGTGCTGTAAACCGCCTTAAAGCATAGATTTTTGTGTTTTCCTTCAATCAATATTCTGTTTTCGCAGTGTAGCGCGGTTGCGTCGTCGCATTGTTTGTGGCTGTCAATTCATGTTGTTGTTGTTGGAAATGCGATATTGTACAAGACAAAGTTTTTACAAGAGTTACAAAAACAACGTAAAGTGTTTTCTGTAAAAAATTGTCACGCATTACCAATCAGCTACCAAAAGTGTTGCAACGTCACGTAAAATCTGCAAGTATAATTTTACAATGTTGGTCATTTATAATATAATTTATTTTACAGAATTCGATGAAGAAAGTGATGTGTGGAAAATTTTGCATCACATGTTTAAGAATACCAGATGTAGGTACAAAATGAAAAAAATCGAGTGTGTAGGTTTTACGAACTATTGAAGTGAACCTCGTTGCTTTAGAATACAAGATTATTATTACTTAAATAAAAAGTAGTAATAGTTTCGTAGGCGGTTGTAAAAATACAACACGCGTGTGTAACAAGTTGTGTATGTTAAAACATATTTATGTATATGCAACTTCCAAAACAAACAAGTTTGATAGATCTGTTAAACTGTCATGGGTGGAATTGGTGAACGTTACATTGTGTTAAGTGATCACTTAAGCCAGCCGTACGTACGATAGGTCGTTAGCCCTATGAACATCCAAAAAAGACTTGTATACCTAGTTTCCCATACAAAAAATAGCTCTGTCTCTATGACACATCTATAATATATATTTGATTAAAATAGGCTTCTTGTAATATCCTTTTCGCAATTCCTCAGATTTTAATATAATATATTCTGTCAGATAAATATTTAATATCGCTTTCTTCCATCAGGGACAGGAAACATTCGAAGCGAGACAGGAAACAGAAACTGCGTCCTATATTTTTATGTCTACGTGTCGATAGTGCAATATCACTTTTCAATATCCAACAGTTGTGCAGTAATGGCATATAAATCATTTTAAATTAAAATAGATGCATCAATATTTTGTCACACAACGCGCCGTCCGTAAAGAGGTCGTCCAATAGTTCCAGGGAGTGTTCGCGCGCACCCGAGTCCCAGAGGCCGCATCCTTCTCGTCCATTGTACATCAGATCCGCAAGCCTGCCCTTTATCCTTATGGCCCCCGAATATCCTTCTATTTGCAATTGATTTCGTTCATACTCGTTGACGATATTAGATCAAATTCTCTCGTGATAGTGATTTATTAGTATCTAGTTACTGATATTTCCATAACTAGCGGACATGGGATTATTGTCCGATGATGCTACATCATATAAATCGGTTTTTACTATAAATTTATGGTAGAAATGATGGACTTGATTCCATCCAGATGCTTAAAGATCCATTATCATGTAATTAATTTGTATTGCACACGTGCAAATGTCTCCGTATTTAATAGTATTTATTTTAATATTTTTTCAGTGGGTAATCCTCCACTTATCAACATCAGAGTTTTACGATTGTTAACGTAACTTAATATTACTAATGGACTTATGAAGTAATTGTAACAAAAGGAATGCAGATTTAGAATTTAGAACAATGACCAGTATTTAGGAACAATAATCCGGATTTTGGTTCACTAAGTGGTACCAAGTTGTACGAGATTAATGATAAATTATTAAATGCTATCAGATTTTAGAAGGATTTATGAACGTAGACGTGGTGGTAAAAGACGAAACGAGTGACACGAGGGTCCTGTAAGAAAATAAATACAATAATCAGTGTGATACTGTAGGCTTTGGCTGAACTCAGTAATGGTTGTTCCTGAATCCCGGACCCTCGTGATAAGTTGTGTTTGGAGACAGTACTGCACGCAAAAGAGAGCTGTACTCTGTCTGCAGAGATTTTTGTAGCCTCGCGGCCGGCGATGCGACACCATAGTGATGTGCATCCGATTTTAATTACGTTAATTATTTTTATTTTTTTTTTATTTGAGTTACACCGGTTGGCGTGAAATAATTACGTGACAAGGTGTGATGGACTCTTACAGCGATTGATACTTCCAGCATCGACTTGTCCCCCGCACGATTCGGTCCAAGTTCAGCAGCCGCGACACGATTGAATCACCCGTATTACGCCGAATGTTCCCGAAACGGGAACGCGGGCGACGCGGAGCGCAGGAACGCGCGGGTTCGGGTGCTTCGCGCCTCCGAGCGGGAGGCGGAGAAAGAACAAGCGCGCGTGGGCCGCGGACGAGTCCGGCCACGGTGATTGCCCCGGCGTATAAATACACCCTGACCGGCCGCCGCCGCTGCCAATGCGCGAGTTGTGCGATGCGTTTCCAACATTCGACTGCACGGTTATCTCAAATTAGACAAAGTTGACGCGGCCGAAAAACCGCGCTGTAAATGTTTTCATCTTCGACCGATGCTCTCGGACATTTAAGCAGAATTCGACCCGAATATTTTACGGGTAGATTCTCAATCACACTGCGAGTCTTCAGGATGTGTAGTCATCATCAACGTTCCCTGTAAGGTGTGCGCGTGTGCGCGCGCACACCTAGCAAAATGTCTCCGCACACATGTTTTACACTCCGCACAGTCAATATTATAAAAGAAAGTTTCCTATGCCAGATTTTATTTTGCTCGAATGCATGAAACAATACATGCACAATTCTTTCGCACGCTTTCGGAGAAAATAGTCGAATAATACAATTTTACCTATTAATTATATAAAATTCATCCCCTTAAAATGTCGAAAACGAGTGGATGTGGCGATAAATTTAAACTGGAATGGCTCTCTGAAATCGTCGAAACAAAAATGCCATCTTCAATGCATTTACAAAAAGTAACAATTGGTGAAATATTTGTTTATTCGGAGACATGATCGTGTCAAATGCATCATATGTTCCGAAGCAAATATGAAAAGTAGGTACAATAGAAATGCGAAGTTTTTCTAGTAAGTATGTAACCTTTTTTAAACTAAAAAATATGTATTTATTTGGAATATGTATTTATGGGGGGGGGGGGGGGTAAATTTATCGCACCGCCACTGCACAGATGCGTCGAAGATCCGCACACACAATAGAAAATTAGAGGGAACGTTGGTCATCATCGTCATCATTCTTGGCGCTACAACCCTTGGTGGACCTTGGCCTCCTCAATAATCTTCCTCCACTCATCTCGGTCTAGTACCAGCTCTCTCCAGTTCCGAAGCTCCAAGGCAGAGATGTCTGTGAGGACGTTGTCGCTCCATCTTAATTTTGGCCTTCCTAAGCTCCTTCGCCCTATTGGCCTCGAGTTCAGCGGGGACTTTGGTGCTTGATGCTCGGACATTCTCTCCGCATGACCCAGCCACCGAAGTCTTTCCAGTTTTATAAATTTTTGTGACGTAACAGAGTATAGAGCTCATTGTTGTAACGTATGCGCCAAAGTCCATTTTCTAGAACCGGTCTGAAGATACGCCTCAAAATTTTCCTTTCAGGTTGTGAAGTATTGGACAAAAAATATGTACACTAGAAATGCTTACATTAGCCAATCTTTCTGAAATTGATGGAAGAAGAAAAAAGGAACATTTTTTGTAATGTCTATTTATTATCCCTTGGGATAATAAATAGACATTACAACCATAAACCATTTAGGCTTTGGCTTTGACTCCCCCCCCTCCGCCGAGTAGAATGTTATTTTTCTCCTATTAATTTCAGAAGACATTTTGTGTTGTTTTCTCTTACCAAAAGTATCGATTAAGTGGAAACCGATCTGCGCAGTCGATCGAACATTCTGTACCGTTTTAATTGTGCCAAAAAAAAAATGTCCCTCCCCCCACCTCACGTAACCCAGTGTAGCTTTCTACCACCATTGATTTGTTGTGGTTTATGTATTATTTTTTTTCAATATTATTTACTTTTTTTCTGTAAAACGTTGTACTGTCATTAAAATAACTTATATCGAAAATATGAATACTTCATTAACTGTAATACAATTCAAATAAAATAAAAAGCACACAAAAAATTCAAATTTTTTAAATATTAGGTCATATCAAAGAGTAGGTTGCTTGAAAACTTTCGGCTCGTAATTAAGGAAGGATTCCATATTTAAGATTCCATGTATAAGAATCGTAGACTACCTCTGATAACCTCCTTATACAATAAGTTACACAATAACCATCAATATAACATAATTTTCGAAGTTGAAAATATTATCTATTAAAAAAAGAAAGTTGTACGGTACTACCTGACCAAATCAATCAATGCAAACTAATATTATCTCATATAAATTATTAAAATACATAATGTGTCGTTAGGGTGCTAACTGCTAACATGTATGTTGCGGTAACGAACATTTTCAACGGTCAAAGGCTAACCGATTGGAGAAACGCCAAGTGGCTCCGATAAACTATAGCGTGAAACGGATCTATGTGTAATTCACAGTTCCGCTGCATTTCACTGCGGGCGCCATCGAATAATAGCGAGAATCAAAATTTCGATAGGAGTTCCAAAACTTTAAAACCAAATCTCTCTGGTAATCGAGTGAGGATAAGAGCGACATTCATTTTGTTTTGTTACTGGTAGGAATGAAACGATATGCTTTCAGCCGTAGTCAGAAGTGCATAGCCTAATTAATATCAGTGTATTTAAATTCAATCAACACAAAAGTGCTTACTTACTTACTTACTTACCATCACGCCGTTTCCCCGTGGGAGTAGGCAGAGAGGATAGAACCATCTTCCAGCAACTAGTTAATCTGG
>JADDOH010003007.1:0-73707 GCA_016648135.1 Agrypnia vestita
TAGAGATGATGGTCTCAAATTAAAAACATCATGGTATCCGGCGGTTCAAAGTCAATCTCATCGCAGTTCCCGCAGAGATAGTGATCAGACAATAGATGAAACATACACACAAGACAACACATAACTCCGACACGTAACACAAACACAGAAACACCAAGCTTTCGAAACGGTATTGCTAGCCAATACTTAACACAACAATGACAACGTTCTCACCCTGCTTCCGACACGGCATTGCAAGCCAACATCCAACCACAACCGCCCTATACCTCCGCGGGTACAGGTCATTCTCTTAATGACGTTGAATACGACTTCAACGAAACGTCGGAAACCGTTTCTCGGAAAACATACGGTTCGTATAAAATATCTGTAACCATTTACCGTTAAACAGATATGTAAAATTCACAAAATATAAAAGCGTCAGAATTCATCAAAAACAGGCGAAACTGATATACGTGTTTATGATCTATGTTTATTATACAGGTTTAACAGGATTCAGATCAAGTTATAGGGGAAGGCGAGCTGGTGCATTATGCGTGACACAAATTCAAGCAAAAAAGACCCAAAATATATAAAAAGTTCATCATCATCTTCATTCCCTTGTCCTAGTAGGGTCGGGAGCGCCAAGACTCAAGGTGCTTCCATATTCTCCTGTCTTGTACTGCTTCCGTATGAGTTAACCTGTCCAGACTAATTCTGTTTTCATACACATTTTTTTTTGTGTCTCACAGCTTAATCTGGGGCGACCCACCGGTCGTCTTCCTTCCGGGATTATCAAGAAGATACTTCTTGGTATTCGTTCCTCTGGCATTCTTAGCACACCTCCAAGCCACCTCATTTTTAATTTTTCATTTTTAATGTAGGTGTAGGGGCGTATAAAAAGTTAATCTACCTATTTACAAAAAAAATTCATTTAAAATGTCTTCAGCTTACTGAAATGACAAAAGAAGCTAAAACATAAATACAATTCAATGTTCAGAAAGAATGAACATACGAATAGGTGTGATAAAAATCCCATTACAAAATATTGCATTCTGAGTTTTATATAGTTTATCGATATAGATTCTCAAACGATTGTGTATTATTATTTTTCTGGTTTGAGTTTTCTGTGATATTCTGCAGAATTTCTACTTATATCATTCTTCTTCAGACCTATGAGAAAACTCTACTAGAAGATTATGAACTTCTGTGAAAACCTAAGAACATTGTGTATTATTTTGGAACTAATTAATGTGTTTGGTGGTGCTAAAAATATATATGAGATTCTCTGTTCGATTGATGTGAATTGCATGCAAATTTGGTTTTGTGTTTTGATACTCTTTAAATTGTACCGGTCTTATAAAGCAAGAGGCTCATAATTACTTTGAATCAGGCATGACCATGGTTTTAGAATGAAATTGATAATTTAGGCACTGATTGGGAAATTATAATCTCCCTCCAGTTCTTAGATGTCGAAATAAGCTTTGCAATTCTGCCAAAAAATATGATGAAAATGGGCCGATATCTCCTTCATAAAATTGTGATTCCTGATATTCCTACTTATGCAAAAAACTGTTTCTTCTTCAGACAGGCATCTTCCTGTGTTTTTTCGACTTTTTCAACGGTCGTGTGGTGGCATTAATGGGTCACCCTGGGCGGGTACTGTCTTATATTGATTCTCAGCCATGTTTGAAAAGACCTTGCCTCTTGTAAATCGTAGTTTAATCGTAGCACTGATACGCATAAACACCTTTCATCTCACTCACTATAGTTTCAGGAAATTTTCCTTGCTTGACAAGGAACTTTGTAATGGCGTGATGTTTTTCAATTTTCTCCATAGTTGCAGTTTTCTTCCGGACTGAATTGTTTGCAGGGCGATATCTCATAAACGAATGATGTCATAGGCTGAGGCTTGACATATATATATGTATATATATATACTCAAAATGAGATCCCAATTGATACTAAGCGAGTGGACATACCCTCTTCCTTCCCTACTGTTCTGCAGACTTTTGGACCTCCCTTCATACTATACCAGTGTCGCTGACGTGTTAAATTAAATGTTGTGAATTTTATGAAACGGATGTTTTTGAAAACACAATTCAAACACCAATATTTTAAGATTTTATGTTAAAAATTACTGTTAAGATGGAATGGATGATGGATAATGGAGATTTTATTTATTTTAGCTTAGTAATTCAACAAGAGATTTTGTGAATCAGTATACGCCAAATTACAGTCCATTTGTTGTAAAGGGAAGGCCATATGGACAAGGCAAGGGGGCGCCATCATCCAAAAACCCTGGACTCTCAGGTAGAGCCAGTAGTGGCTCCAATAATTCCAGCGAGTATGCATTTTTAAATATATTCAAATAAATATGTTTTTAGTCTGTTTCTTTAATATGTGAGTAATCAGAAAATATATTTTATAACGAGGAATATCTATTAAAAGGGACGGTCTTTTCCAATTGTTGACATATTAACATAATCAGCTGTATTTAAATACTAATACAGTAGAACCACCTTAGTTCGAAGTTAAGGTTACAAAAATAAATCGGGACATTTATATTACTAAAGTATCTGATACTGACACATCTGTTCTCACTTGTGAAAAAAATTGAAATATTTTTTAAAATTTTGTCAAATTTAAAAAAAAATTGAATTATGTAAACTAAAATGTTGTGTGAATGAATTATGTGAAAAAAACTTGATTTATGGCGTAAGGAGCTAAAAATAATTTCGAATTATTGGGGTTTTCGAATTATTGGGGTTAATTTATTATGAAATTAGTATTTTGGGATTTGTGGGTGTGAAAATGTTCAAATTATTGCAAATTTCGAGTAATCAGAGTTCGAAATAACTGGGTTTTACTGTATTACCAAATTTTTATACATATTTCAGTTCAAATAGTGAGTCTTCATCCGATGATGATATAACAAGTTCTAATACAAGTACGAGACAAGTTAGTCCGTCACCTAATAAAAATGCGGCGATTTTATCATCAACAAATGATGGAGACGATTGGGACACATTTCCAATAGTCACTCGTGGATGCAGGATTCTTTTGTCAAAACCTTCGAGAGCCAATCTTTTTATGTGAGTAGTACATTTTATTATAATATAATCTATCTCTAAAATTGTTTATTTTATAAGTAAAGTATTGAATTTCCTTCTCCTTTATTTTAAATTCAATTGTTTATATTTTTCTTGCATGCTTTACTAAAACACATCCAAAACTCAAAATATCAGTTATGAATATGCACAATAGTCACTGTGTTGTATGCAATCCAAACATTTAATTAAAATGTACTGAATTAGATTTCTTATTTTAACATTCCTAGCACAGGTATTAGTTTTGTTTGAATTTATACACCAAAAACTATATGTAGTTATTTACAACATATGCCGGCTCTACTCACCAGTATCCATATATGTATGCGTTTTTGCTGCCGTTTTAGTAGAATGTTTATTGTAAAAATACTGCTTCATTGAAATGAAGGGGTCATTGTGATGTGGAAATTTTGTTAAAGAAACATGTATGATTATAACCGTTTTTTAATATTCCATAATTTAATAATGTTACATTAATAAAATTTTGTCATTTATAATTTAAAATATTTGTATCTTCCTTGCAGATATAAGCGGTATGTTAGTACAGATAGAAAGTCCAGTAAAATGAATTGTAACAAAGGTACTGTAGAAGTAACTGTAAGCAGTGGTTTTTCGATGGATAGCTCGCTGTCTGTGATACCACCAACAGTTAACAAAGCAGCCAAAGAAATTTACAAACAGTATGTTAACAAATATAATGGACCATCGCAACCATCAGTGAAATCTACACACCTGTATACCAAATATGTTAATTTTTGTTTGTGAAATGAAAGAAAGACTAATAAAAGTAGGTAGTTGGAAAAGATCTTAATTAAATATAAATTTGTATTATGTATCACAGTTTTTTTTCATCCACACCTTGTATGGGATTTGACTGTATATTATATATGTATATCCGTGATATGTATTATAAATATGATTTCATTTAAATTATTTAATATGAAAAATTTTGTTCCTGACGATATCACCTCTGTACCTAAGAGAAATACAAAGTAGCTTTGCTTTAAGTCTGTTTGTGCATTTAATAATTTAAACATCTGCATGGAATTGTATGTCAAAACCATTATATTATGTACATATTATTATATATATTGAGTAATTGGCAGCAGCGGCTAAGAACATAAGGTACAATCAAATTACATTCCCTGAGTCTGTTTTTTTGGTTTATAAACGTTATAGAATTGTTCTGAATAAATTTCATTACACAATTTGGGGTTAAAGAAGTCCATACAGCAGGCAATCAGTTAAAATTGGTTGAAACAATTAAAAATGTACTAGTGGACCCGACAAACGTTGTCCTGCCCAAACGTTGGCTTTTCTTTTGGGTGGCATTAATCCTAGAACCCAACTGCAGCGCTACCTACCGAGTCCAGTTGGGAATATAAACCATCCAGGGACCCACTCAAATGCACACAAAAAATTTCATTAAAATCGGCCCAGCTGTTTAATGACTTCAGTGACATACACACGTATAGAATTATATATGTAAAGATTATTACCTATACACCTGACTAACTTCATTTCAACTGAATTCTGTTCTTTCATGCTTCGTCTACCGGCTCCGGGTGCATCAGTGTTAGAACTAAAAGTCCATTTTACACCATAAGCCTTACCCCAGATGGCAAGCTTCCCTTAGACATATTATTTCAGGGCACCATTCACTATATTCCTAGGGATTACTCTCAATTACATTGAATTTTTTTCTTTCTATGTGCTTCAAAAACCTAGTTCTAAATTACACAAATTTTTCGATTTTTAATTTTTTTTTGGTACCAACACATTTTTTGTTTTTCCTTGTACAAATCTTACATCGCACTTACTAGACCCATTAATTACATTTAAACCTTTCACTATTGATCATTTTCTTGCCGTAAAATTTGTCAAAAATAGTCAAATGGTGCAATGACGATAGATAATAGTTAATACAAATGGGGAAAATCTTGTGTATTGCTTGTGTAATCTTGTAATCTTGTGGATCGCTCATGAACGAAATGTTCTTTTAGAACAAGCTCATTTCACTGAACGATCGAATGGTTTAATTAACTTTAGTGAATTACCGTTCATTAGTTGGAAATCAAATCGTTTATCAAATACTAAAATTGATTGCATCGAGGTGGTTGAATGACGAAAATTTGTAAACATTTCAGTTACGTGAGTGTTTAGTGTAAAATTCATCATATTAAATGTAATCAACTACGGGTCAAGCCATGAAGGAATGACTCATCATTCATTGTAATATATTAAAATAATATTAATACAGTTATATCCCGGGTTACATTATTTTCTTATCACCTTTTCCCTAAAACCTTCCCATTCAGTTGACTTCAAAATAACTCACGTTTTGTGTTTGACTTACATTGTTTGTTAATTTTCTCTTTGTATTATTACAAAACGAAAATATTTTTTTATTACTATAGTTTGTTTTTTAGTAATCATCTATTAGCTGACATCTGATATCTTTTATGTAAAAGTTCATACTTCAATGTACGTAATTATTCAACATACATCATTCTTGTTGGTCTCACCTACAGCATGACTTTGGGGTGTTGTCTTAATTATAATGTAAATTTTACTTTTAAATACAAAATATCAAATCCACATTATAGACCTAAAACACAAACTTATTCCCTGGAGGCACTACTTTATATTTCTACTTTTTAATGAGACCCAAAATGAAAATTTTTTTTTGTTCAGTGGTACTAAATTAAATCTGCCACAGGAACCAAACAATATAACTTTGTATATGGATTTAAATTAAAAATTGTTGCTTCAATAATTTTTTGACCACCGGAATATATAACTTGTTCAAGGTGGATCTGCAGAAACTTTTAAGTTGTAAAATTATAGCAGATACGGTAGGTAACCTGGCACACGCTAACCACCCCCTTCCTAGCGGTATTCGGGTACGAATGAATCATTCATTTTGAACAATCCATTCAAAAGAATCAATGAGTCGATTCCTTTGATCCAAAAGATTTGGTTCCTTTGATTTTTTTCGAGTCCGCGTCCGAGTCCTTTTTGCATGTGTGCATGCTGATATCAGAGTCGTGGCGACAATAAAAATGATCTAACAAATTTTCATTTTAAAAAATTTAATACATAATTATAGTATAATTTTGGATTTTTTGAAATTTTAACAATTTATATATTATTTAATTTTCCAGCCCGACACGTGGAGTAGGCGCGAAACTTGTTTCAATGAGAAAGGGAGTATAATAAAAACTTGGTTTTTATGGGTTAGTTTTTTCTATATTCAAGTTTAAGTTAAATCCTTTTACTTTTTCTTACCATGTTCAGGCTTAATTATTTAATTTCTATTTTTTATATTCAATTGTTTTAACCGTTATGTTACTACCCAGAATTTTTCACACTAGTTACTACCCAGGGTACCTGGGTACTCTACTTGGATGGACGTTCCCCCAGGCTTTTTTTTGTTTTGTAAATCACAAATTGATATTAAGATAATGATAAAATAACTTCGTAGAAGGTCACTGCTTCTCATAAAGATATTTGTATCCCCTTATACCTGATTTTTATCAGTTCGCTTGACATTGACTAGTACATTTTGACTGAATTTTTCATTTATATCTTCAATTCTAGCTATCTGAGTGCAGTGCGGACATGTCTCATGTTCAATTTATTTATTATATATTTATAACAGTAATAATTTAATATATGTTATATACTATATACCAGTTAAAAAATTTTATGTTTACAACATTTAAGTTTTCATCACCTTTTTTCAAATTCACAAAAATTTTATGTTTACAACATTTAAGTTTTCATCACCTTTTTTCAAATTCACTAAAACTGAAAAAATTATAACAACGGTAATATGTGAGATAATCTTGTTGTGTTTTTATTAATATTTTCACTTCATTGAAATCAAGATATAAATTTATTATATTATATTTTTTTATAGAGCGTTTCAGACTTTTTTGAATAGCGAGAAAGAAGATTGGATTTCAGAATGCACTGATTAAAATGAATATTCGAATAAAGGAGGTGACGATGAAGAATTAGCAGAAGATATGGACTATGCAAAAAATAAGATAGAATAATATTGAACCACCGACATCTGTTCAAGATCATTTCCGGGCAAGCAATGAAATGATATGGCATTAAAATTCACATATTAATTATAAAACTGCGTCGCATAATATTGTTAGGCAAAGAAGTAATCTACACAGATCAAGAAAAGCATTATCTATTAGTATTACATTCAAATGTGTTTTTACACCAGTAATCGTTGATACTATTGTAAGTCAAATAAATAGGCTAGGGGAATATATTATGAATACAATGAACTTGATCATAATAAACCACATTGGAAGGATTTGACTTCATCCGAGTTAAATGCATTCATGGATACTCTGATAGTGTATGTTTCCGATTACCTAAATACAGATTATATTTTTGATTTGTTCAAATGTAATTTATACCCATTATCGAACGTCGAATTTCTTTGCTTCGATGATGCTAATATGAGGGAACACCGATTGAATGAAGGTAGAGCTGTGTCGATACGTGAAATGCGTATGGTTGATGCTGAATTCAAAAATTTTCAGCGTGTATAGATCTACAACCCAGCTGTTACAATCAATCAATAATGTATACGATTTATACAATATATTCTATCTAAGCTCGCCAAATAGGGGATAAAAGTATGGTGGATATGTGATGCAGAAAATTATTGTCTTCTTACTGTCTAAATATACAGCGGAAAATTAACATCTGGACGAGAAACTCACTAAGGTGAAAGAATTGGCCGTTCAAATATTACATTGGACACTTTTACATGACTTTCCTAAGGAAATCATGAAAAAATATCGAATGTAATATGATAAAGCACGACATATTATTTTATCTTGCATAATGGCAATCGTTGAGACGAAATAAAAAGTATATTCCGGCGAAAATAAAGGAGACTAAAACTCGATCCAGTCATTTATTGTTATTTGGATCTAATGATAATGTTTAAAAAATGTTCTTATGCGCCATAAAAACTTAAGAATGTTATGCTTTTATCATCTGCGCCTCATGGTGATGTGACTTCGAGACTCAAAAACAAACCGAACATGATTCATTTTTACAATGCGAACGAAATCTGATGGTGCAATTTATCTCTATCACTGAATGAGAATATCAATACCGTATGGGTACCTGGGTAGTAGAGTAGAGGACTAGACAAGTTTAAGGTCATATAAAATACCTTTAAAAATAAAATTACATGAAACAATACATAAATCCCTTTCAAATACCTCAAATAATGGGGATCTGGGCGTTCAAACGCATCAAGGGTTTATGAATAAAATTATTTTAACTTGAAGTCAGAAATGGATACCCGGGTGCCCGGGTAGTAACATAAGGGTTAATTATATTTAGAAAATTTCTTTTTTAATATTTAAAACTTAAAAAAATTGTACAAGTAGTCGCTTTAGAACATACCTTGTCTAGTAAAGCAACTACCTTTTTTGTATGTGTAATTTTGTGTGAAATAAATAAAATTAAATGATATTTTAAAGTATATTTTGTTTTGTACGGATTTTGTTATCTTAGGGGAGGACATTCAATACTTATTCAACTTTTCGCATTATTTTACAAAAATTTGGGTTTTTATTATTCATTTAAATCAGAATATTTATGACAGACAATATTTTTTAGAAAATAACATGGATATACCCTTCATGAGATGAGAATCTATAACAAATGAAATGAACTTGATTGATGATAATTAATTTGACTTGCAGATAGAGGTATAGTGTGTATGATGGCCCATCATTTTCTGAATCTTGGATCCATTTTGGAATGGCTTGACACTTCAAAATTATTTATTGCCATTATGTCTGAGACCGGAGAGCGTTTAGAAAAGTAATCTATTGTACTTATTTGAGGAATCGACAATCTCTTTAAATGCACAGTTCTATGTACAAGGAGACAACTTAAAAATAGATATTTATTTTATTTAGTTTTTGGAAAGTTTAGATTTATTACAATTTAACATTCTTATTCAATTGGTTAATTATGGAATTTGTTAATAATATATATAACACACCTAGTTCACTTCAAAGGTAGATAGATTATTTCTTATGTTATGAGTCGAAAATGTTCAAGCGACCATTACCTAATATCAATATCATAGTTACGGAGATAATTGACATCAAAGATTGTATTTTTTTCAATATTTCTAATTAATTTTTTTTTAATTTAAGTTACTTTAAAGATGATCCAACGTTAAGCAGAAGATTAGTCAGAAATATTTTTATAAAATGAATATTCTAAAACGGATTATCTCCTTAACTATTGATATTAGATCATGGTTGCTTGAACTTTTTCGACTCATAACGTAGGCAGGAATCTGCCTAGAAGTATTGTGCTAAGGGAACACAAAACAAAATTAAGCGAAATTGATTTTTAACGCCTATACTGGTATAAATAAAAATAAATAATCATTTGTATTTTCGTAATTAATTATAACTTATTATTATTAAGCAATGAATGTTATTTCATTTCTTAATATTTCTACATTTTTGTTATATTTTATATATCAAAATGATAATTACACATTTTCTCCACACTAAACTATTTTATTGCTAACGTGTTTTATTATTTAATAGCCTTTTCGATTTTTACAAAGCAATCTTAATTATTTTTGAAATCTAGACATTTTGCTAAAAGCGTAAATCAAATATATAAAGCCGTCGACTTAAAAAACATGTAAAAGTACAAAATATTAATGATGTCATTTAGTCGGAGCAAATTATCCTGTCAACTGGACAGATCTAATGCACCCAATGGGCAACGAATGCACCCACACTGACAATGGCTGACTCCTACCTACCTACGCCCGATACACTAAAAGATCGATTTCGTCACGATTCATCGTTCAAAAGAATCAGAACCGGTATGTACCTACTCATCTACACAACTCACGGCAAGACCGAATCTGTAAATGAATCATCAAAAAGGTTAAACTTCAAAAGAACGAATCAAATAAACTTTTTGATTCAAGGAGTCAAAAGAATCCATGGCTAAATCCAAGACAATGGTCCCATTGCATATACAACGAAAATGAGTATTTCACTATATTATTGAATGTGCTAATAACAAAATGAAAGATAATTTACATTTAAATAGTAAGTATTAAATAAGATGTTACACTTTAAAGTTCTGAAAAATGCACTACATATTTTGACATTTCATAGGCAATATATGAGGTTAGGTTAGGTTATTAGGCTTGGTTTGTTTAATTTAGATTACGATTATTTTAGTTAGATTAAATTAACAGGACGTTAAATTATAGTGAAATACTGATTTTCATTGTGTGAACAACGGGACCATCATCTTGGATTATTCCGAATCGATTCCTCAAAAATAATCACAAACAACACCTCCATTAGTACCAGTCCAAGGATGCTATAAAATTTTATAGTACAATGCAGCCCATAATAGGACAATTTTTTATCGATAGCTTACTCTTGTTTATGTTGAAGACTGAGGTCATTCTTACTTGTTCAATTAATATGAGAAACGGCATGTATTTGCTGGTACAGCATATTTACATACATTTAATTACAACAAGCAGGTCATAACTATATTTCTCGCAACTTTGTTTCTTTTCAAATATCAACAAAAATACATATATGAAAATAATCTGCTTTTTAAGACTGCACCAGTTCACTGGTTAACCCAAAAAAAAATTGAAAAAAAAGAACCAAAACGCGAGTAAAAGAAACTTTTATTAATTTAAGATATCCAGTATAATGTAGTCACATATTTCACACCCGGAAGTAGAGGAATGAATATATTTGAACTGCTGTATAAAAGTCTACTTCAACTTCTTCTTGGGACGCAGGTTGTTGGTGTGGCCACACTTCTTCTTGCGGCAGTTAGTCGCCCTCGGGTGGAGGCGAGCGTAACACTTGCGGCAGATCATCTTGTCGCAGTTGTACTTCTGGGCCAAGATACGGAGGGAAGGCTCGATGATACCTGGAGAGAAAACAGACATTGACAAAAATTTTCAAATAGGGTTCACGGGTCTCGCATCTTGCCATAGAAAGTTTTTTTGTATCATTCTCTTGGCAGCATGCATTTAGTGCTGATCTTGTACACAGCAATCAGTTACAAATTGTCAAGTATGGATATAATATGTGCATAACTACACTCCACAACATCTGGAAAGGACTGCTTTAATTTTAATAATCAATTGGCTATCTTTTATATTGATTATAGACGAGTAAAATATAAAACATGAGTAATTTTGAGTATACAATAGATTCTAACCTCCTCTAAGTCGCAGAACCAGGTGAAGTGTGGACTCCTTTTGGATATTGTAGTCGGATAGGGTGCGTCCATCTTCGAGCTGTTTGCCAGCGAAGATCAATCTTTGCTGATCTGGAGGAATTCCTTCTTTGTCTTGGATTTTGGCTTTGACATTTTCGATAGTGTCAGAAGGCTCGACCTCGAGGGTGATGGTCTTACCCGTGAGGGTTTTAACGAAAATCTGCATTGTGGCCACTGAAAGTAATAGACGAATGGAAACTTAAAATTTGGAAACAATATAATAATCACACGTGAAAAACAAATGATAGAAGGGAGACGGAAAAGAACACGCGTTACGAAATTCAAATTATGTCATGACACTCATTCAAAGATAAAATATAACAAGTATGAAAATTGGCAAACACACATTACTTATTGGTTAAATAATTGTGAAAATTTACGAATTTTAAACAATTTAATCAATCACCTGAAGCGCAACGTGGTCGCTAAATTTCTAACCAAAAACGAAAGAAAGATGTCGGCCCCGACGGAGTTGCCAGTGCGCGGTATATGGCTGTATACCGAATATTTTAACGGAGTGGCGAATATGTGGGTAGGAACCAAAAATAAATAATAATGTTTTTTTATTTTTTATTTCTATTTAATTATAAGTATAAAATTTTGTTTGGACTGTGCCTGTCTCACTAGAAATATCTGTGTTGAGACAGGCAAAGTTTACAATATTGTGTAGGTTCAAAACATAGTAAATAGATAATAAAGGGTTTAAAGTAACATAAAAGGAAATATATCATATATATGAGGTTATTAGTGTTACGGTGTTACTGTTTATCCATTTTTTTACAGTACATATATCCTTTTTAGCTTTTTTAAATACTGATGACCGTGTATTTGCTTGGAATTGCAGCACAGTGTCATCGACGAATCAAATAACACTACCATCAATGGATATATTACAGGTACATATGTAGGAACCATATATTATATGATAATATAATCAAGAGCGGATCCAGCTTTGGCGCCAGGGGGGTGGGGGGGTCACATAGTCGTGGTCAAGTCACAAGAAGTTATAATTTAGGGCTGGGTCCAGGTCCACCTAGGTCCAGGACCCAGCCCGGGGTGGGGTCATGACTCCCTGGACCCCCCCCCCCTGGATCCGCCCTTGAATATAATAGTAGGAACAATAGAAATGTAGAAAATATAGGTAGAAACATGGTAGAAACATATATAAGAATACTGGTGTGGCAATTGTCAAACTTTAGACGACTTAAATCTAAATCATATATATTTGATTGATATATCAATCAAAATTTATTATGTAAGGATTGTATATCTTTGAAATTTTCCTAATTTATAATTAGCCTATATCTTTTAAATTATTTAAAAGTTGTTCTCCTTTACGTTGTGGCTGACTTATACTTTGCCCGTGTTTATTATATTGTTGTTTTTTCTTTCGTCTACGCGAGAAATGAAAATTCAACATCCAGCTTTGTGAAGGCAGCTGAGGAGGACAGCATTTGATATGGTGGCTGTGATGTTCAATCGGAGACCCAGATAGCCGACTGCACTTCTAAGTTAATTTCAGACTACTGCTTCGATTTATGAATTTTTTGCATTATTGTATTGTACACTATGTATGTAAATTACTTCTATATAGTTTTCAATTTTAATTTTTTCTTGTTTTTAATTTTTTTCTCACTTTGTATTTTATTTTATTTTCATTTTGTAACATATTGTGACTACATTTTTAAATTATGGATTTTCAATATGTTTCAAAGGTTACTCATTATAATGATTTATTGTTTATGTTTTGGGTCGCATATATTTTGAATAGTTGCATGGCTTTATGATTATCGATTTCTTTTTTAAATTGTAAATTTTATGAGAAAATGATTAATTACATCGTGGTCAATTTTCTTTGAAATGTGAATTAATAGGATACGCGACCTTTTTATTCTGACTACAAACCAATCGATAACACAAAGTGGTGGTATGGTGGTTCAGTGTTTCCGAAGAAGGCTAAGTCAGTTCTTTCTGCGACAAGATAATTTTTGGGAATTGTAAGGTGTATCAAAATACACTATTTAAATAAGGATAAAATAATACATGTATGAGCAATGATATAATAAACTGTAGATACGTTACAAGCGTGAAATCTTGGCAAAGTAAGGTAATTGCCTTACTTGCATTCGTTATCGAACGGACCTTCTTTGTGATCGGGCGCGATGCTACGCCGAAAAAAGCCCCGGGGAAAAAGAAACAGAGTATCGTACACTATTATAAGAATGAGTATCTTATTTTAGTCACCGTGACTTCAAATTATCTGATTTTTTGTCTACACGTAGAGCGTTTGTGAAATAAGTGTGCCGTGATTTGTTGTCTATTTCAATGCAATATTTGCTACATATAAAAGTCGGCAAGTATGGGAATAACGTGTCTATATTATAATACGTCAATGTGTATAAGTACAGTACTTTGCTAGCCTCACACCCTATGTAAAAAAAAAATCATGAATAAATATAAGATCCCGAATGGTGGCAAAAAGCATCAACTTTTATCAGTACAGTCGGTTCACACAGCGACAGTTGTAAATCACAGGTTTCCATTTGATCATTCAGCTGCCTTATTCACTTGACTGTTAGATTTCCACCACTTCTCTAACCTCGAAAATATCTCGTTGGAAAAAAATTTACTCGAATGACGCTGTCATAGTGGATGTGGAGCAATGTTAATAAAACTGGATATCAGATCTGAAGCTTCGCTGGAAAATGTACATTCAGCTTCAAGGTCAGATGTTTTGAATTCTGGATGATTGCATAAGCAATTTCGTCAGATATGTCCAAAATCATAAACTACAGGGTTCTTTTGAAATGGATTTTATTAGCTTCATTTTAACTTTCGATATTCTGAATAGATAAGCTATTTCATAAAATCAAGTAGAATAATACTTTATTAATTGACTTATTATTTTATACACATCACAGTTTACTTGTTTATACGTAGGTACACAAAATTATTATTTCTTAAAGTCGCTGGATACAAGTATTTATTTTAATTTAATTTTATTTTATTTTATTTTATTTGGGAAACATACAGTACAATTTTAATTTTTTTTTATATAATATCAAAAAAATATTCATAAGTATGACCAGTAAAGTTTCCTCGAAGCTGGTAAAAAAAGAACTAAATAAAAAACAATGATAAAGAATATGTGATAAATAATAAATATTTCAAAGATTTAAATTATGATAATGCATAAAATGGGAGGGGTGGGGAGAGGGAGGGAATGGGATTCAATTAAAGAAGTATCAAATCAATAGTCATAAATGAGATTACGGAGTTTCTTTTATGTAAGCTTCTTTTAGAAAAAAAATATATGCGGGTTAATTTACGTGGTTTAATAATATAGATAATAATGATAAAGTTAAAATTTTGAGTGTTATTAGTTGCGAGTTACGGAGTAAGTTTGTACATAAAGGCCTGTTATTATTAGTGGGTAGTCGAGCATTATTTGAATTTTTGTTATAATTTATATTTAGAGTTATAATTTTAAATAAAATGTTTCGAATATATTGCAGTTTTTGATTCTATTTATTGATTCATTGTACCTACTATTTACACCAATTTATTGTTCGATACAGAATACAACTACAACAAATTATTTATCACTTCTTGTATGCCCTTTGATAGAAGAATGACCACGACCAAATAACTCCTACGATGCAAAGTCCCATTGTAACCCTGTAGAGTATCATATCTGTAGGACCACCTTTCAAGAAAACTGGAATGTCATTGGGTTTCTGAAAAATAGAAAATATTTGTTATAATTTATTCTTATTATTTATTCTTATTTATTTGTTATTATTGTTATAATTTATTCGTTTGCTAATGCTAGATTATGCTGCTGGATAGCTAATTATGGTAGATTTTAGATAATTATCAATAGGGAAAGTAGTTTGAGGTAATAATATAAATCCCTTATAACACAAATCCTATTCGCTAGTCGAGGTAAGTAAGAAAGTATTTAAGTACGTCGGTACTTAACGAGTATATAGGTTAACATAAATTAAATAGAACTATTATCGATTGACATGGCAGTTACCTACTTTTGGTGCAACAAGATTATTTTAACAAAATAACTCTACGTGTGTGTATTAGGTACAATGGTTAATTTAGTATAAATTAGGATAAATATAACTATGTATTTCAATTTTGAATTCTACCATGTGCAATTTTGTATCAGATTAATTGCATCCTGATTGAATTGTTCTTGGATAATCTGAAATTAATTCTCACACTAATTTTGATAGGTGCATTATTGCGAAATAGGTGATTATTTACCTACAGTGCGTGGTCTAAATTACGCATAGTTGGCAGGGCTATTTTAAGCATATCGCACTATAACTACCTACGTGGTCGAACTGGCGCAGTCATAAGTCGCGGGAAGTTAAGAAACGGATATGAATATATTGGAGCAAGGGCCGATCAGGATACAGATTACCTCAGATGAAAGTCGCAGGCGAATGTAGCTTTAGGTAAATCGTTCTAAGAATATTCAGAGGACCGATGAGGTTCACGGAATCACCCTGCGCGCAGAATGTAGCTTTTGTTTTGTTCATAATATTCGTTTCCACTTGTAATTTGCGTCACGGTCGACAGGTGTGTGTTACGGATACATTTGCACGGCAATGAAATGGTGATGAAAAACTATTCTCATATACCTACATATGATTTCATGACACTTTGAGTTATTGTAACTTTCGAACTGGGAAAAAATCATTCAGAAGATGTGTCTTCTCACAATGACTTCTTAGAGGTATTCGCTCAAATACTAACTATAATATGGGAGCCCAGCCGCAGCAAATAAGCGAAGCCTGCGCGATATGGGGAGGCTCGAAATACTATGTAAGTATCTATGTAGTTGTTAAAATAACGCCGATTTGAGCTATTGTGATGACACTTTTTGTTGTTGTATGATTACTTTTGTCATTTAAGTAAGAACAGCCAGTATCATCATCACTCTTGACTCTACAACCCCTGGTGGATTTTGGCTTTCTCAAGAGTCTTCCTCCACTCATCTCGGTTTACTGCCAGCTGTCTCCAGTTCAGAAGCTCCACGGCAGATATGTCTTTGAGGACGTTGTCGCTCCATTTTAATTTTTCCTAATAAAGATGGAGGAAATAAAAAACTGCCATATCTAATCATATTCGAAAAATATGTGATATTCGCAATAATCCGACTCCAATGTTAACTCCAATGTTAACAATGGCAACGTCAGCCTAAACATTTTCCGTCCCTAGCGACGAAAACATGTTTTGTCCGAACTTTTTACGCTTAGTGTCTGCCTGAGCGGACCCTGTGGTTAAATTAAAGTAAAAAATTGGAGAAGAAGAATGAATGAAGAATTATAGATAAAATTATTGAAATGTCAAAACGTATGGAAAATCTCCAAACTTTAAAGTGTAATAACTTTTTAAATACTTACGACCGCCAAATTTTGATTTCAGATTTAACATCAGGGCGCTCAACTACGCTAGGATACTTATTTTTAAGAAAATCGAGTGAGGCCATAAATACCTTTTAATTATATTAAAAATCCCTCAAAAAACAGTTTCTTTCTATAAATGTTCACGTAACATTTTTTATTTTATTTAGCGTCCTTGATCAAAAAGTGCAAAATGGGGATTGGCAAACGATCGCTAATCTACCGGTCACCACGAATTATTTTCAAACGATCACGAAAGTTTTGAAAAATGATAGAATGATCCGTGAATATTTATAATACAGGATCGATTGAGTTTTTGGCGTAACTATATAACGTAACTATGTAACGTAATAAAAAATAGTACAACATATTACGAGACCTTGCAATGAAAATGTGATGCTTGTTCGGATCAATATACAGTTATGTGGGTCAGCTTACAGTCATATTATAGTCAATATACAGTTTTATTAACATCTTGACTTTCGTCAGGAATATAAACCACAAGGCTCACTTATATTAATTCTCGAATAAGTATTCCCTCAATTGGAAAAAATGAACGTGATATGCAATGTCATTCACTACGTAAATTTTCATTATTATTCTGTTGTGTGAGATTAAAACAAGTCATAAAAATACATTTCTTTTTATTCAGCTTATTTTGTACTCATTTTATTTGCAGGTATTTATTTAATTTATTATTAAACATACTCGTATGTTATTAAGCATAAAGTATTAAAAAAAGAAACAATAACAGAAAAATATTGGCAATTTTTAAATCCTCCCCTTTCTCAAAATAGCTCACACGACTTCAAAGTTTGCCGATCTCTGACAAAACGATTTTTAATAAATATAATATAAAAAGAGTTACCTGGAAAAGTTCCATCTTCTTGCGCAAGTTTTCATTTAGGGGTGCATATTTTAAGTTAGTTCCGGGTATTGTTTTCTGACTTTGTCCACGAACTTGGGTGACATTTGCAATCTTCACACTACTGTCGTATGTCACATTTGGGATTGGTTTGTTGTAAGGCAATGGTGACTGAAATGCATTAATATATATCCATAATCCGACATTGGAAAAAAATTTCAAAGAAATTAAGAGTTTTCCAAATATTGAAAAATATTCTTCAATTTTTGAATAACGAAATAAAATTAAATGTAAGTAGGCAATACAAATATTTGCATGGAAACTGTTTTGAATGAAATTGTAACACATTACTTAATTTTTCAGATTTTTTTAAATACACTCAATTAAATAGAGATGGGAACACGGAATACTTCTTCGCAGTACCTACGCCACATCAATATTCGTACTATATTCAAACCAACCTAAAAGCTTGTGCTATGAAAATAGGACTAACTTCTATTACAAACATTTATTGTCTTATGAAATATGCTTGGGTACAAATTATTTATCATCATTTCATTATTATTTATATTATTTTATATACACATTTATGTTTTATTTTAATAAAAAAATAAAATAATAATAAACTTGCTGGTCTCCTGGAAAGGGGCTCCAATCTCTGACCACTAGATCAGGCGAGAGTCTTAACCACCAGACCAAAAAGCTACTCAAATTGGCAAGAATATATTTTTTTGCGTATGAGCAATTATTATTTTCTTATACCCAAATAAAAATGATATTATTTTAATATTACAAATAAACTGATGTTATTTGCTCTAATTAAAAATATATGAAATAGTCCAATATATATTTTTAACGTTTATGAAAGTTTAGAAAATAGTATATAAAGAAAAATTTAGGAATATTATGCTAATAATATGTTTAATTTATTCTTTAGAATCTTCTGATTCATTAGAATGAAAGTATTTTAGTGAATTTAAATAAATATAAATAAACCATTTAAATAATTTTCAAAATAATCCCCTTCATAAGGGAGAAGATTGAATATAGATGCATTGCATGTGCTATAAAATGATTATTAGCGATCTTACGATAGGGAAGAGAGGCGATTGTAGGCTTGTTGATGTTGTAATCCTTCCAGTTAGATTGTTGTAATTGTAAAACATTTTTGCTGCTTTACAATGGACTGTTACGAAACGAATACGGCTCTCAGCTGGCGGCTATCGGAAAATTTGCAAATGGTGCGCCGTCGCAGATCCGACTTTTCCTTTTTCGTCTATATTTGTACTGCAATCTCTCGACATATTGCGCAACTGCGGCGCTTCGCAGTGGAAATGCAACACGAAGCGCAGTTCGGTTTCTATTTTTAGTGGATAGATGTCAGTAAAAATTGAGATGCACAATCTTGTCGTAAATAAGTATTAAAGAGTTATGTGGGAAAATCGTACATATTTATATGATTGAAAAAAACTACAAAACTGAATAAAATTAAATAAATATTGTTTTTTTGATATGGCAGTTATTTTGAGCTGCAACATGACTATTTTAATTAATTTACACTAATATAAACTTTGTAATTTATATACATAATTAAGTTATTTTGTCACTACTAAATTTTTGAGAGGAACAGTCCCTCTCTCTCATCATCATCATTACAAATATTAATTTAGTGTAAGTTAAAATAAAATAAAATAATTTTATTATTTTATCGTATGTGTGCATGTGCTTGTTTTCTTCAACAAACGGTAAGCTCGCAAATAATAATTCGTGATTCCTATTGACTTAACTAAAGGGTTGATGTTTTAGAGGCGAAGAACTTTAAATTGAAATAAAACACAGATAGATGTTTTAAATATCCATAAAATTGGCTTTATTTGACAGATAATTTTGTGGCATTAATATTTGAATATGATTTTGGGTATGTGGCCGCCCTGGCTGGCGTAATCTGGAGGTTCAATTTTCACAATCCAAATTTGATTGATTTGATTTGATTAAATGGCCACATGCTAGAAATTTTATTCATATATCAATATCATAAAATTATCTGTTAAATAAAGCAAATTTCATGGATATTAGAAATATTTTTGTGTATTTTATTTCCATTTAAAGTTCTTCGCCTCTAAAAAAACATCCTTTACAATATGACCAACATTCATTTACAATAAAAATAATTTTTAACATATTAAACTACAATATTTGTGCGCCTTATAAACTCTTTATTCTTTATGCTGGCGACGGTAAGATGTTATGCATGAATAGCAGCCTGTATTTATAATTTAAATCAAACTTTAAAATTACTAATATATTTTTATTTTCTCTTTAGCTGCCTGGTAAAATAATTAAATATTTCAAAATTTTTCATCAAACGACTGCTCCAGAAGGCTGTATTCTATTAACTCATTAATCAGAATTTATTGATTTCATTTAAATGCTTGTACATACATTTTATTTAAATGCTTATAGTTAATCGCCCTGCCACATAAATAAATTGAAAGGCATGTCATGGTTGGAACTACAAGTTTTTTGTCTATTCATGTAAAATATGTATTATCTCATGTTCAAAAAAAATAATATTTTGAATACGTACCTTATTGATTTTAAATTTCCGCATAAAAGGTCCACAATAGACTGCACTTAACCTAATAGATCAAGTGTGCGTTCTACGTTTTCAAACGGATGATACCGTCTCCAAGGAATTGCGGTCTTATGAAAACATTAAGTCGATATATCCACGGTATTAAAACACCCACCTGTTTAAAGATTGTCGACCGATCAAAGTCTTGAATAGTTTAGTGAATGACAGAACATGACGCTTTTGTTTCCAATAGTGTTTTTGTGTGTAGGGAGCTAAATGGAAGATAGCACCATGAACTCAGAGAGAGCTAACACCGATGAAGATTGGAAGATATTTGAAATTCTTTGCTCGAAAACATCGTCAGGGGTGAGTTATTGTGTATTGTGATGTTGGGTAAATAAGTAAATACAAACCTACCTAAAAATATATACATATTACAGCTGTCGCGCTAAGCGCTAAGGAGATATGTGTCATTCTAAGGTTAACGTACGTCAACAATGTTAAAAATAAATTAAAGCGATTGAATTGTATGCAAAAATATTAGCTAAATCTTTACCGAAGCCGTCGCTAAGGACAGGTACGAAAAACATCCGTGCCTTGCACTAAACATCGATTCGTCAAGAGGGCGGAGGGCCGCGGGAGGATATTCAAGCGGGAAATTATAAAAGCACATGACGATGTTCGAAAATCTATTTCCCCTGTCGTGCAGCTGAGCTTTTAATTCCGATTCATCGCTACCGGGCCCGGCCTAGAAGTTTAGTGAGCTTCATATAATAGTAAGTTGATATTGTCTGTCAGCTTGGTATCTACCATGCGTGACTGCAGAGCGAACAAATTTTCTTCCGACCTATTTTCTTTATAATGGTAAAACTCTGTTGAATCATGTCATTCGATTACGAAACGTTGTGAAACACAGTTAAATTTAATTTTTTAGACTTGATTATTATTATGTTTATTTATTTTTTGGGTGAGATGGATGCAGTGAAAATGTTTTTCTATCTTTAGATGGAGGGTGATGTGGAACTTGATACGACGATGGCGCTTAGAAGTGAACTTGCCGCATTACAATACAAGAGAGATCGTTTAGCTTCAGAGGTAAAATATAAAAATTGAACTAACATAAATTACTACTACCTAATGACGAAATGCTTGTATTTTTTATAAACTTGATAATTTATTTTAAGATAAGTGACATGAAGAACCAAGTGCTGTGTAGAGATCAAAGAGTGATGGAGCTGCAGGTGGAGATCGAGCATCTCAGAGAACAGGCAGCTCGACAAAATGCGGTCATCGCTTCGTTAAAAAAGAAAATTCAAGATCTGGAGGATAAAGAACGAGCTCTTTACTCGTCCCAAGGAAGAAACGAAATATCTATCCAAACATTGCAAAGAGATAGCAAATTCCACGAAGACAGAGCGAAAGATTTAGAGAAGAAATTGCGAAATCTAGAGTTAGAATGCTCCAACGAGGAGCAAATGAAAGACAACTTCAGGAGTCAGTTACAAGATCTCGTGCGCCGATTGTCGGCCTCCTTGGGAGCTGAATTCTGCGAAACTTCCCACGCGCACTCTCCAGAAAGCATAGTTATAAGAGCCGCAGAACTCGTTCAAGAAACTTCGAGAATCCGCAGCAAATGCATCAACGTTACAGAAAATTTGTCTTGCGTGGAACAGGATCTGAAGAACTGTCGAGAGGCTCTCGAAAGGACAAGTGCGGAGAGAGACATTCTCCAGCGGCAGTGCACCAACCAGGTTGTGGATTTGGATAGACTGCGCCACGAAAAGGAGACCCTGGAAATGCAAAACAGAGTTCTAGAGAGAGAAGTGCACGACACTAGGGACAAGTACTCCTCGTCGAGCAAACATTTGAACTCGGCCACGGGGAACATCGCTCAGCTGGAAACAACTATTTGTCAACTGAAAGGTACGCGTAGTTATAAAAATTATAACTTTTGGTAGAAAAATTCCGGCGTCTTTTTTTATGTTCCAATGGTCTTTATGTGATTTTAGAGGATTTAAAGCACAGGGAAGAAAAGAATCAGAGATTGCAGCACGAGTACCGGGGCGCCATGGAGGGGGTGGCTTTGCTTTTGAGTCTGCCAGCGAGGTTCGTGGAGAGTACGGAGAACGCAATTAAAGACCGAATAAGAGAGCTCCTGAGCGATAACAAGGACATGAGTATGGTAGGTCAAACAGATTTTTTATTATTATACGGGGTGTAACAGAGCTAGTTAACAATACTTTACGTAAATATGAATCGAAAAAAAAAAATCGAAAATCAAGCAACCATGACCTATCAATAGTTAAAGAGATATGCGACATCAAACTTTGCACTTTTTTTTATATGTTTGTTTACATGTTTGTGTATGTGTACACACTATTTGTGACTGTTATTACTATTATTACAGTAACTTACATCTTATATGAAAAATTCATTCCCTTTAATACATGTCAAATAAAATGATAAAAACTTTGAAACAAAATGGAAAACATTTACAATTGGAATTGAAAGTTTTTTATCAATTGGATTTTTTCATTGTTTTTATAATTTTATTTAACATTTATTGAAACGAATGAATTTTTCGTAATCGATATAAGTTACTGTAATGATACTAAAACGTTTTGTAAAATATAAGTGAGAAATATTGAAAAAAAATGCAAACTTTGATATTGCATAACTCCATAACTATTTATATTAGGTCATGGTTGCTTGAACATTTTTGACTCATAATCAAGGCAGCAATCCATCTGTAAAGTATTGTGGACTAGCTCTGTTACACCCTGTATATGGGTATTGTAATATACTGTTTCCTAATATAAAGTATCTTATGATATTGATTAAATCATTTCAACAACGGGACAGTGTTCGTGGTTTTCATTTAAGATACAAATAATCACGTGTATATAGGTAAATAAGATTTTGACACTAAATTTTGCGTTGTTCGTAGATATATACATTTATACCTATAAAACTCAATGTCTTTCTGTCTGTCTGTCTGTTCTCTATAAAAATCTACACCGTTTGTCCGATTCGATTCAAATTTTGCATACTTATGCTTTAGGACCCGGCGGGTAACATAGGTGACTTTTCCCCCTATTATTTTACCCCTTCCCCTCCCCCTGATATATTTTCGATGCAAATCTGTACCGTTTGACCGATCGGACTCAAAATTTGGAAACATATTCTTTAGGACCCAGCGGGTAAGAAAGGCAACATTTCCCCCCTATTCTTTTACTCCTTTCCCTCCCCTTGACATATGCAAATATGGCGAACATGAGAATTCAAAAATTATTTTTACCCTACCTCCAGCTGTATAAATCAATATTCTTCAATTTAGGAAATTATAAGTTATTAGGTACCTACTTGTTAGTCTATGGTCGAAACCTACACAATTATCTTTATATAAGTGATTCTCAATAAATGTTTTATACAATATATTAATACAGTTTCTCGAATATTTTATATTTCAAATTAGAAATTAGAAGGGATTTTAACAAGTTGTCTTGTGTAAATCGGAGAGCAAAAAGAATTTAAATGTTATTTTTCTGTGGTTGAGTGCACACAATTCTTTTATTTATATGTACCTACCTACGAACGTAAAGTTGTCTCGTCCAACACTAGACACAAAGTTCTTAAACATTTTTTAAATCTGTTTCAAATGTAAATCCTTGTTTGAAACACTATTATTGGAAAATGACATTGTTTTCATAAACTTTTCGTAAATAGTAGAACATTATGAGAACAGAATTTCAAGTTAAGTTTGTGAGTTATGAGTAGTTATTATTTAGTACGCACAGTTCAACGTGCCACTTCTGAATTTTTGTAGATATGCAGAGTTATTAGAAATTACTTTGATTATTGCCCATTGCGATTGAAAAATATGCATATATTTGTCACGCTCCAAAATCAGTAAGTATACTTCTTGAAGAAGGTTATAATATATTATTTATTTTATAGTATACCCTACGTATACAGGCATATAATAATATATTAGAAAAATTAATTCAAGGAACATAAATTCATCAATAATAATATTCATTCTTGTACACCAAGCTACACAATAAGGACTACATCACTACTGCACACAAGTATCATCATAAAATATCAATCCTTAAAGAAATCACTGTGATCTGTGTGACACTGTGAAATAAATTAATGTGATTTCCTATTTTTCGTTACAATATTCGCAATAGGTGCAAGTACATACTCTCTTTCAATTTTAATATTATAAATATTCATTCTAAAATATTTATTTGGTGATTTAAATGAAATAACAGATGTGAAAAACAATCTGTGATGGCGATGAAGATTTATCATTCAATACATTTCTCTGGTCATCTAAGCAATTGCACACGTTGCGCGAGAAGCTCAACTCGGAGAGCCAGCACGTGAATCGGCAGGTCATCGCTCACGAGCAGACAGCCAGCAGGGTAAGGGTGCTGGAGGACGAGCGGGCGCTGCTGGAGACCAGAGTTCACAACCTCGATAAGGAGCTGACGGCTGCCGAGCTGGCGAGAGACTCGCTCAGGAGAGATAAATCGTCGGTACGTGAAACCATTTTATATCTTGACTTCTTCGCTTTATTCCTTTATCGCAACAATTTGTGATCAGCAGCTTGAACATCCCTTTTCACTTTGCCCTATCTCAGCGTTAGTGAGGCCGAATCGGATGTGCTCTCCTATAGTTTATGATCCAGAATCTTTCTTGCTCTTTTTGGAACCTATTCTGGAGCAGTTAGTCTCTGCCCTTCTTCAGCCTCGTACCTTTTTTATTTGTTGCGCATTCTCGAAGCAGCGGGTCACGTTTAGCGGGCTTTATCCACTATTGGTAACACTTTGATGTTTTCGGATTATATCCATTCTTGTGATACCTCTCGACCAAGGAGCTCACCTTTTCGTCTCCCATTGGCCGCTATCGCCGGCCTGACTACAATTTGGGAAATTTTAGTTCCTGATTGGGGACTGCTAATCGCGCAATACTGCAGTTGACCTAATTTTCCTGGATGCAATTCTCAACATCCATTAGCACCTTTCCATCTGGACGTGAATGAAACTTTGTTCCTAAAATCATTCACATATGTGCATATACTTATATATTCTAATATTTATAATTATAATAAGCTTCTCACAGTTCCAGGATTATTATTATAGTACTAGTTTTGAAAACGGAATGATATCAGCTATTAAATATGAAGTTACGAACGGACATTCGAAATTATTATTATTGGAGATTCTTTCATTAATTACCCCGGGTTCTACATTAATATTCTGTTTTTTGTAAACCTAAACAGTAACATATCATTACTGAATGATCCAAATCTTGGTGGTAGTAACCTCACAATTATAATTTTAATTATTACAAATCATAAATGTAACATTAAAATTTCGATATTTGACAAATATTTGCCATTTAAAATATATTTTGGTCTTTAAAATAAATCAAATACCGTAGAGTTGTCCAATCATCTATTGCATATGGAACAATATGGGAGCACTTATAACAGTCAAATTTCTTCTTAGCAAAATGACAATAAATCATACATGAAAAAAGATTTATTGTTACTATATACTATTTTGATGAGAATATAAGGATCTATCCTTATATCATGATACGTGTAAATTACATCTTACAACGCTTGAAATTTGTATCCATTTACAGAGGTTTTAAACAAAATAATGTACGAGTAAGTACCTGAATATACTCAGACATAACTATTATGTTAATGTACGCTCTGACAAACAAGACTGTCCCAATGACGTATTTCTTATATCGGACCAAGATCTTTTAATCTCTTGGATGAAAACATTAAAGGACTACCGTAATTAGCTTTAAAACAAAAACAAAAAACAAAGTATTGGACACACATTTAGTATTCTATATTCTCGTGTATTTTAGGTAATTATATTTTTAATTTGTATATTTTTATATACTTATAACCAATAATATCGCACTGTACGCTATTATATTTTTTTTTTTAACTTAAAATATTATCTTTCCTTCTTTATTTTATTTAAATATTTTTCTCGAAAACATAAAAAAAAATCTTTGAGTGGACAAGAGTACTGATTAATTATGTCTATACATCGCCTTAGTGGGATTTATAAACATAAATATTACTATTGGTCTTTATTTTTCATGTTGTTTCATTTTTTTTATTACACTACTTATTATTTATCGAAGGCCTGACCATGATTATTATTCTCTCGTTGGTCCTCCGTCAATATTTGCCATGTCACTCCCATTGCTCTCATAATTTCGTCTGTATATAACGACTTTATTTTATTTCATAAATATATACTGTGCATCTTAAAATATGGACAGATTTTACCATTTTTGAGATTTCCGACACAATTTGCCATTTGTAAAATACAATAATAATAAAAAATGCCTGAAACCTAATGTGAGATGTGGAATATAAACATATGTACATATGTTTATATTTAATTTGCTGAATTCATTATTAATGCGAGAAGAAACCGGAATAATTGGTTTATTCCCTTCTTCACATTTAACCTTATACTGTACCCACTGGTAGATAGTTTTCATATTGTTGTCAGCAATGTCCACAAGATGATAATATCCTCGTTGAAGTGCGCATTTACGCATCAGCATCTGAAGTTTCTACAAAAGTAACAACTATACTTTTGCTTGTCATTTTGCGAGTGAATTATTGTCGTTCGTTTCGTTGGATAGAAAACGGTTGTTTTATTGGTTCAGCACATCCATAAATCTATTTATACATTCTTTGCAACCATTATCGATCTTGTACAGGATGCGAGGCGGCCCACGCCTTCGCTGTACCTCGTACGAAATGTTATTTTAAAATGATTGCCATTAAACATATTTACAAAGTAAGGCTGTGGATGAGCATTCTTTTTCCAGCTAATAACATTCCTGGAAAGACTGAGCAAGGCATTAAACATGGATGAGATATCGCAAGAAGTAGGCGTCGATCTTCAAACAGAATCCATGCTGGTCAGGGCGGAACAATTAGCCAGATTAGAGAGTGACAAGATCGTCGATAAGGTAATGAACTTTTTTGGTATCACTTTTATTGTTAGCATGTAGGCTATCGATATTTTAAGACCTTTCTTATCTAGTTATGTAAATATAATCAGACATGTTCTTCCTGTGCATTGATGACTTCTTATTTCGATCACAGTTTCTGTGCTGTGGGTATTACGGCTCGCTACCTCGCTTAAGAAGAGAAAGATCGTATCACGATTTGCCACTTTTAAAAGAAGTAAGATTAATAGGCACAAAAATAAAAAAAGCACATTGTTTTTAAAAAATCACTTAGATTCCAGTCAACCAACCCCTAAATGCAATGAAAGATTCATGTAGCCACGATGACAATGTCTAAGCACAAATAACCTTCAATTAGCGCTTTTCTATAAATTTAATTTACACAGATTGGACAAAAAGTTCAAACATTATTAAATTTTAAAAAAAGATTCAAATTTTAATGCATGTTTTTTAATTTTTTTAGTTAAGTATATGATATAATAATGCAAAATTACTTAATATAGGTAGATTAAGATGTTTAGAAATCTTTTATTCGATAATTTTATGATTTTGCGTATAATTGTTTTACCTTACACTAAACATGATGAAGTTCAACACATTATTTAAAAATAGTCTAAAATCTTCGCATAGACAAATCGAAAACATTTTTTGAGCACGTATTTTTAAACTATAACTATGTATTTTTATAGCACAAAATTTTTGACTCAGAAACAGCTGAACATACACAGGCCCACCTGTGTATGTTCATCTGTTGCCTTAATCTTTCAATACAAAAGAAATGCATATTGAATAGGTAAGGTGCCTTATTACTGATTTTTTTTAACGATAGTTCTTTTCAAAATATGTACTACATATTTCTTCAGACTGCAGTAGTTTATCAATTGCAAAGACGCGTCAGAATCCTGAGGGAACAGCTCCAAAGAAGAGACCTCCATTTGGATCTTCTAAGAAGAAAGCTGACTTTGCAAGAAGATGGCGCCAAGATGAGGACGATACTGCAAACGGAGAGAGATGAAGCTATGATGCGGATTAAAAAACTCAGCAAGCAAGTTGACAAACTTAACCTTCAACTTACTGATACCAGAGCACAGATCAGAGATCAGAATTCGCAGCTGGCAGAGGCCGCAGATTATAAGGCATGAAATAATCTTTAAAATATTTTGCACCTAATTAAAATTTTATCCATATTCTGCTGAGATAGATTTTATGGATTATCGTGATACTCAGTTAGTAGCTAATAATGAAAGAGTATTGCAAAACTTTAATATAAATTTTCTCTTCATGGTTTGGTGAAAAATTATATAAAACACATATTGATGTTTAAACAAACATCGATATTCGTTTGAGAATAAAAAAATAAACAAAAGTTTAAAAATGATCAAATTAACAAATTATTTTTAGTTAATTAATTTTAGCAATGTTTATGACATTGAATATCCGTCAACATTATAAATATTTTTAAAAGAGTATCGTTGTGAGAAGATTTTTATTTGATTTCAGATAACAGCCCTCGAAAGAGGCCGCAAGATTGAAGAGCTGCAAAAGCGACTGGTGGAGTCGGACATGATGAGGACAAAGTACAATAGAAAAGTTCACGTCTTGAAGGATCACGTGAGGTCAGCTGGAGAATCAATGGACCAGGAGCGCAATATCTTAGAACATCAGCTAACCATGGTGAGAGAAGACTTGGCTAGAAACAAGGATATGTTAGCTGAAGCCAATAGAAGAGACGCACAACTGCAGAGTTTTAGGTAAGATAAAAAAAAATTAGCATATTTACAATGTAAGATTTCAAAGTTATTGTATTTTTGATACTGAAAAGTTGTACGACAGATAAATGGTAGAAATATTACAGGTATTTTATAGCTTTAACATTTTTGTTACTTGAAAAACGTGTTATGTTATCATACTGTTCACAAACATGACTCGATTTTCTATATAGCCTTCTTGCACTTCATAATAACTGTAATTTTCACAAGTTTATTTTTATTTATTTATTTCTTAATCTATCTAATATCTAATATATTTTATACAATTTGGGTTGTACTACTGTGTTGAGACAGGTATAGTTTACAAAATAATTGTACTTAGGTACCTACAATTAAATATTAATTCATATGTGTCTAGTTTCAAGTTATTTCTTTTTAGTGTTGTTAGTTATATATCCAAATTAAAGTATATAAAAAAGTATATATATATATTTTTTGTTTTTCTTATATTCTTCTTCAACCTAGTATTATAAGTTTGACTACCAAATACACAAAAATAAAATAAAACAAATCTGTACGCATGTAACAAATAATGTAACGTTAAATTCAGAAAATTTATTTCGTTTTTATCACGTTGTATGAAATTGTACAGAGAAAAACTAAACCCTCTCTTTAGGCAAGGGATATGGAATATAGCGGAAGTATGTCCTCCCTCGCATATATTTAATACGAATTTATAATGTAATTAAAGTATTTGTTATTGCATAATTATATCCCTTCGTAAACAATAATTTTTTATTACAATAGATGTTGCTTTTTTAATTTCATTTCAAACAGAACCTCTTGTAAAACGTATTTTTGTAATAAATCTTGACTTATTTATTTAAGAGTATTTTGTTTGATCTTTTCACAATTGTTTCAAAATTTGCAAGCTCGTAATATTTTTTAAAACAAGTCAAACGTAATGGAACCAGTCGTGGAACCAGACTGTGTACTAAGAAATTTATGTTAGTTCATGTCTATAGGTCAACCGTCGAGAGGCTTTGCTCTTGCCAAAAATATATTTCCCTTTCATTTGCACTACCATTGGTTCCGTATAAGAGAAGAAGACATACAACAGAATGAGATGATCATACCAAAGTTAATCCCGGTTATACTACAAATATTTTGGTGTTCTGTGGTTTTCATTGCATTTATTCGCGAGAATAAAGTCGAGGAAATACGACATATCCGACAATTACCTTTGTTAGCAACGTCCTTCCTTCACTGCAATGAAATAAGGTAATATTGTATCAGGAATACAGAAACCACTCGATATTTATGAAAGTGCCGCTCATAAGGCGTGTGATTTTACGCAGGACCTCAATAGCCAAGCTGCTGGGCATATTCTCTCCCGTGGCGGACTACGAGATCATCTCCCGCCTCCAGAAGCTGGTGGACGCCCACCACGACTTCACGCTGGTGTCCCGGCGGTACGACGATCCCGCCCTGCGCATGGCCGCCCGCTCCCCGCCCATCCCCGGTCCGCCCAGCCGCCTGGCGAGGACTCCGGAGAGGTCAGTGTCTCTTGAAAAAAAAGCGTATTATGCAGAGAAGGCAATTCATGGACGGGTGCTCAAACTTTTTTGACAATTTTATGACACTGACGTAAACACAATCATGACGTAAACCAAATAATAAAAGAAAACGAAGAATAAGTTTAAGATCCTGCAGAATATAGTTATTTGGTTTCTTTTCCGTCTTATTAATTTTCATGGTTTTTCTCCAGCAACACAAATTTGTTTGAATTCAATTCTCTCTTTTTATTGTTTCTTTTCATCAAGTTCCAGTTTCCACTTCTGTCTTTTTGAGATTTTATCCTTCTTTTATACAACATATTTATATTTATTTTCTACTATACGAATTATAATAATTTGAAAAATATGCAGTGATTAATGATTTCATGTGTTAATTTTTCATCGAATCGGAATATCAGAAAAAAGAATTATTTATTTCTCTTAAACTGATTTGGATGAATCAATTGATAACTATGGATCATCAAGTTTTAATGACCTCTGTCGATTTTCCAAAATGAAAAATGCTGTAGACGCCATTTATCTAGAAATTCTAAGATGTATTATTATTAACTTTATTATGTTTTATTTATACCTCGCCCTCATAATAGAGTAAATATTTGATTGAATATTGAGTTTAAATTCAATAGCCCCTATCTACTTTAAGAATAATAAATACTGAAAATATATCAATTACATCTCGATCAACATATTATGTGATGCCTAAGGGGCTAATACAGTGGCGATATTCGTAATATTATTTTATTTATTGCCGTGTTCTAAGTATTATGCAAACATATGTTCATAAAATGTATTTAGTAAATTAATATTTGCATAGCACAACCGTTTAGCTTATTTTGAAAATACTAAGAATATTAATTTGAAACGTATTCTTTTCAAGTTTTTAATAAGTTAAAAATAACTTTCCTTTGTTAAGTAGGTACAATGTTGAAATTAATATTAATGGATTCGTAGGTATGTGTCTAAATTATAAACCTCTCAAGTTTTTCTCAAAATTAATATTTTTGCAGACCGGGAATTCTGAAATTAGACGAAATGTGTTTGGATTAATATTTTCTTGAATCTTTGATTTATTTAAATTGTTAGATATAATGTTCATAAATTAAACAGTGCTGGTGGATTATTATTTCAAGGGGTAGTGTATTTTGAGTTTCTGAAACAGCCACTCATAATGTCCTTTTAAATAGCAGTTGATACATATGTCCACCTAAACCCGTTTGCTTTGTATTGGAAGTAGGTTTTTTACATGTCCACATCGTAATGTTCAATATAAACCCCCATATATATTGTAAATATGTATGTTTTTATCAGGTAGCACATTGATAAACGTTGGGGTATATTTAGGTATTTTTCATTCCAGAATTTTAATTTTAAGAGATTCTATCCGGTCTATGCAAGTTTAAAAGGAATTGTCTCATGTGTAATAAATACTGATATTGATTTATTTTGTAAACTTTATGGTGAGTTGCTTATTATTCATTTTGTCTTAAACAATTTGCAACCACGGTAAAATGCATTATTTTATTATTTTTTTTATAAACCAAAACATTATTATTATACCACAACAGCTTTATCAAAATCATGTTCACTTAATGATTTGCTTTCATATTGAAAATAAGCATTCGGATAATATTTTATTAGTTACTACATTGTCAGAAGAATTTATTAGTTGCTACATTGTCAGAAGAATTAATCATTTTTCACTGTAATTAATTTGTATAATATTTTATAGCGAGAAAGGGCTTTTAACCTTTAGATGGGCAGATATTAGTCTGAAATCTGATATAATAAAATAATACATTCTCGCACGCATCATCCGTGTTTTTTTTTCATTTCAGGTCCCTACGCTACGACGACTCGGGCTGTATTGATCTTCCTGACAGTGAAGACCTTGACGATGATTTGTTGGGGAAGGGAAGATGTTTGGGGACATTGTGACCCTCGTCTTGCAGAAGGCGAAACTACCTCTAGCCTTTCGTGATCGTTCTATAAAATTATACGTTGTATAGGTATTTTCATATAAGCTTGCAATTGAGTTAGTGTGGGTACAGTGCGTAAACACGCGCATTGTTTGTTGTGTTAAGTTTACGGATACGAGAGAGGCGTATTCGTAAACTTAACACAACGAAACAATGCGTGTATTACGTAATGTATCCACACTAACTCAATTGCAAACTTATGTGAAAAGACTTATACCGTATTTAAGTCTTGAGACTCTTGTCATAGCGGAATTTTTGTGCTCTAAAACAAGAGAACGGTGATTCATTATTACGAGATAACACAAACTAGGTATATAAGTTCGTAATATAATTTTTTTAGTATCTGCTATTCAAGTTTTGCTGAACATAAAGCAAAACACGCAGTATTTAATATTTCTGTGCTTTTCTAGTGAAATTGAATTGAATTGGATCTTTTGAAAACGCCTCAATGCAGGTAAATCAGCGTTATCAAATTTGAGTCGTTATTCCTTCTCCCTCTGTAAAACGTTATATTATCTTTATTTTCAATTAGGTTCTACCGTTGAAGGCGGTCAGCTTTTGTGCTCGAAAAGTCTGATTGAATTGATTATATTAAATCAGGCTTGTAAATTTTAACACATTGAATTAGTTGTTAGATAGTGAAGAAGTTTAAGTAATGTTGCGATTTGCTTATATTATTTTACAGGAAGATATTATGAGAATTTTCCACATGGGTAGGGGCCTGATATATTAAGTCATAAAAAATGTTAATTTATTTATGAAAATACATAGTTTTGGACTCAGATTTCCATTCAGCACAGCAGAAAACAACATGATATTGTTTTCAATGGGAGCACTTTGGAGTGTTGACATTGTTATCGTAAATTAATGAATTTTGTCAGTCCACGTCAGTTGATCTTAACGCCATCTCGTGATAGAAATAGTAAACGTTGTTGTTCGATGAACGATGATTTACAAACATATTGTTTCATAATTATCGAGAGTTTAATCGAGCCGATACCGTTGCATAACCATTAATCGAACGATGTAGTTCGCTTTTCAGTCGGTTCATAATGTTTAGAAATGATGGCGCGCGAGTGCCGTTTTCTTGAAATATCGGTCAAAAGAAATTGTATGTAAATAAGGTTAAATATAAATATATCGATTTACGTAATGTAGTACGTATTAACAATGTTGTCAAATAATAGGTTATGTCACTTCCAAAATATTATATAGTAAATGTCAGGAATTATATAAGTCAGTTGGTGAGAATTTTTGAAAATTGTTTACGATTGGAGTGGATAAGGTGGTTTGCAAGATCGAGAACGTGTGGCGCCCTATCCTCTCTGCGAGGAATAAGCGTGATGATAAATCAATCGAATTGTAAGGTCATGATTGTGGTTTTTGCTCATTAACGTAATATTAACTTATGTATAGATATTTTTACTAGCATGTTGACTTTATAACCACGAAGGACCTAGATTGAGAAAGGGGAACTAATTAATACATCAAAATTGATTATATTTTTAAATTTGCAGCAAAAATTTATTTTATTTATATGAATATCACAGTTGATGTAAAAAAATCTTGAGAGATTCCGTTTCTCATAAAAGATGTACCTATGTGAAACATCTCGCTAGTGGATATGCGATGCGGGAGGTAAAGGATAATGTCATCTACGAATAAGAAAAACATAAATGAGTGTGTGCATGGGATGGGATAATCGAGTCGTTTTTTAGCATTCTTTTTTGTATCTCATAGAGTTTAACCGATTCGGACCACAAGCAGCGAATTGTCTATGAATTAAATATATATATACAGCGTGAGGGTTCAATGTGTACTATGTAGTGCGATGTTTGAGAAACGTTTCTCTTCCGTAACAAAATTTAGTTATATTTGTTAGTTTTAGATGATTTACTCTACCCGGTGCGCCCTAGGCAAACAAACATTTTACACCACCATCTTATCGATGCGCTAGATCAATTATTAAAACGACCATATGAATTTTGATTAGTTGTTTGATTTTTAGTTGTATGAAAAATGTGAACATCCAAAACTGTCCCCTTACTTTTTGTCGAAATTTGTACGAAAAAATAGGAGGATATTTCATGTTATCTGCCCTAACTTAACCTAAACCATCCAGGCGGACTACTGAACTCGAGTGAGTCTACAATAATCATCTATATTAGAACGAGAGCAAAAGATAACAATGTAAACTGAGTCGGTAGGCAGATAGAAAAATAACAAGGCGGCGGCGGCGGGCGAATATTAGGAATGGTCCAAATAGGATATTTAAAAATAATTAACTCCCCGTAAGCAAGGAAGTATCTCAGGGACCAGCGAACAGTTGGACCCGTGAAGAGTACGGAAAGGATTTATAGAAAATTGTGACTCGAAAAGTTGCTCGGTGTAACAAATTCAGATGGCACGTTTCGAAAACTTGTTCACGACACGTCAATATTAATAATTGATAATATTTCATTGATTTACTACGAGTAGATACCTATAATTAAGAATTCATTGCTAGCTTTGTACAATATATAATGTAAATAATTGTACGTAATCAATAAACACTTGATAGATTTGTTGAACGTTTTATCGATGTGTTGTATGTAGTAACATATGTTTGTCTATTGCAATATCGAAAGCATGTACAAATTATAATGTATGTACAGTGTCTAGTTTATGTGTGATATAACAAGAAGACATATCAAAGAAAATAACTGTTATTATTTTTTAAAACCAAGTTTTAGTTAATACTATGAAACATTTAACTCATTATTATAGTATAGTACAAGTTAAAGTACAGGAGAATAAAGTATTAGAGGAGTACAAGTGAAATTACCTTTGTAGATAATAAATCGGATATGAATTTAATTACTTTTATTTACAACTAGTGATGCAACGAATGCTACTTTCACAATACAAATACAAATACCAAGCCTACTACTATTCAGCGAATACGAATACGAATAATTCAACAAGGTAATAAATAATACACCGCTGTTCTTTTTTTACTAAGAGATTTAATAATTAAAATTTACCACTGGCAAATTTTTGTTCAAAAAGAACAACATTAATTTGTTTTATCCGCTTGTACATTTCCAGCGGTCGAAAAAAACTATGTTATTAGATTTAATTTGAAATTATTTTATAAGAGTTAACACTTTTACACAACTGAAATAAAATAGAACGAACAATACGTATTACAAAATAAAAGCTATATGAAATGAGCACCTAACCTTATTAATAACCCAACGAAACTAGATGAAATAACTCATGTTATGCTGTAAAACAAGTAACTATTGACAACTTGAGAACTTAAACATGAAGCTGAAGAAAGAAGTAGAAGAAGTTGCGCACTGTGGATGCTGTTGGTCAATTGTGAGCTATCTTGAAGATTAGTGCTTCCTCACTTTCATTATTCATTATATCATCTAATGTAATGTTTAGGATTTAGTTTGTTTTCACATCAAATGAGATGAGGCGGGTTGGTTATTCGTATCCAACCCTCGTAACCCAACGTCATCAATATATGTATATGTATACTAGCTGTTCGCACCCGGCGTTGCCCAGGTATTATTAAATGTGTTATTATTAAGTTGTAAATAAGTTTGTGGGGAGATACGAAGGTTCCATTCCAACTCTCTAATAAAAAAATCGTACCATTTTATCTAGGTTGAAATGGATGGGACGTCCAGGGAGGAAACGTGACCTTAGTATTCCGCCGGGACCAAAAGAATATGTATGCAAAATTTGGGTCAGATCTATCAAACTGTGTAGATTTGTATAGAAAATTCCTACTGAGTCGAACATGTTCCAGCAGAAATATCCAAATAGTCATGGAGGTAAGCGGCTTTAAAAAATTAATTGATTGAAATTAAAACCTTGCAGATTTTTTAAAAATATTTATTTTATTTGATCTTTATCATTTTTTTTGACATGTTTCAAAGTGATTGAATTTTTAATATTCGATACAAGTTACCTTCACTTATAATTCTACTATGGTGGACTTGTTCTGTTACACCCTAAATATCTTGTCACTTTTTTTCGGTAGGTTGGTATGGTACAAATACCCATGCATGCGTGTGTGAATATATTATTATTGTTTACTCGCATTATGTACACTCTTGAACTGCAGCCTCGGTTCTCTGGTGACGATAAAACCAGAATATATTTCAAAAATATCCGATAGTGCCATCATTGTACTTCGGCGGCGTTCGTTTAAGGTTCTCGTGAATGCTTTTTCTTTACAGCAGTAAGTATTTTAAAATACTATATATGCGGAACCATTGTCTTTTAATCCCCTCTATTCTCAGGATAACGAGATTGTTATAATGGTGATTGTTAGCCCAACTGTTAAAAATAGATGGGACGTACCTACTTATTTATTAACGCATTAAGTAAATACGAAAAATGCAGACATGTGTGAAATATTAATATTTTTGTCATTATAGCAGAAATAATGACTTTAATTTAATATTTTGACACTTTGGATGTAGAAATTAAAGATGCGTATGAAACAAACAAATTTTTATCAACTTTTCGATAGTAGGTACTCAATGTCTGTCTGTCCATCTGTCTGTTTTCTATACAAATCTTCACCGTTTGTCCAATTCGACTCAAATTTTGTATACTTATGCTTTAGGACCCGGCGGATAACATAGATGACCTCCTCCTATTTTACCCCTTCCCCTCCCCCTGATATATTTTCAATGCAAATCTGCACCGTGCGACCGATCGGACTCAAAATTTGGAAACCTATTCTTTGGGACCAGTTGGGTAATATAGGTGACATTTCCCCTTCCCCTCTAACCCGTTCCCTCCCCAAGGTATATTTTCTGTACAAATATACACCGCTTCACAGATAGGACCCACATTTTGCATACATATTCCCGACGGAAAAAATAGGCTATATTTCTACCCAATATATTCTATCTATTCCAGCCTTGATTAAATGGATTGTTTTAATTAGAGGCTTTGCAAAATAACGGAAACTTTGTTTTCCCCCAAAAAATTTTTTTCAACTTAATTCTTAAACCCGGGTACAAACAGCTAGTATTTTATATAATCTTCATAGCGTTAAAATTGACATGCAAGTACAATGTTATACAAGATTGTCTAGATGGTAGCTAGAGGTAACAAAAACGGAGGGGTCTTTTACATTCAATTTTGAATAGGAATGATTCGAAATTAAGCGAGATCAAAATTGGCATTTATTTTTTCAATATGTCTGACTTATCTTTCGTAAAACGTTAGACTTACAAAAACATTCATTCGCTTTGATACAGGTAAGCCAAATAAAATTATTAATTTAGAAATTTAAAACAATATTTTTTTGAAAAGTTTTTATAATTTTACTAGCTGGGCCCGCGCGGCTTCGCACGCATAGATTTTTACTACACTGTTTGGATCCTCATAGAACTTTCGCGAACCTTCTAGAACATTCTCCTTCCAGAACTTTCAAGAAATTTGCAAATGTACAGGAACCTTCTAGACACATTCCGCCACTCAGTTTAGAATCTTATAGAACTTTCGGGAATTTTCTAGAACCTTCTCCTTCCAGAACCTTCTAGAACAGGTTTTTCCGGAACCTTCTAGACTCACCGACACAGTCGGTGCGCCTATTTTGAAACAATCTGAAGCATTTGCGGCCTTCCCATAACAAAACAATAAGGTAGAAAGCACATTTTCGTTTCCCACTTCCACCCACGCACAGCCACCCCCACCAAACTCGCATATTTTCGATGTGATACCAAGGGCTATCCACCACATTAACCGTCGGTGAGTGGTTGTGGCTGGTTGTGGAGAAAACTAGGCGGATAGGGAAACACGGGTTTCTTTATATATATATATTGATATATTGATTTGACTTGTACCAAAGCGAATAAATTTTAAATAGTTGCTGTGGGGTACTGTAGCGATAGTCCTGTACTGTACTACATAATATGTTCTATACTAACGGCAGTGATATTGAAAAAAATGCAATTTTTGATGTCGCTTATTCGGTAACTGACATTTTTGCGAATATGTAAAGAATATTTTTTATTTCAAATTGATTGCAGAAGACTCCCCCGAAGTTTTTTTAACTAGGTAAAAGACATACTGTGTAATGGGGTCAAGATATCATTTTTATAATACCGCAAGTCATTGAGAATAGACCCGACTATTATGTATATATATATATTTATATATATTGGTTATAAAATATCAAAAATTGCATATTTTTTATCTCATTATATTTATGTTTTACACTTATTTATGCCATATTTGTGACCGGTCTGGAAAATCAATTTTAGTAACGTTTATGGATAAATCTAGCTATGTTTTTTTTTTCGCTGTTGGATTTTGCGTAGGTCCAATTATAATCTTTTATGGCAACATTGTTTTTAAGCGCTTCGATTATAAATCTGTAACAATAAGTATTCAAGTATCGCTGTCGTCCGTCGTTACCGGCGATCAAAAATATTTTATTTTAAGATATACTTTTAGAATTTGATAGTTTTATCCATTCAACATACATTGCGGATTGCACAAGGATTGCAAAATTCACAAGGTAGAACTGTTTTAATAATGGACGTAATAAAAAGTGTGTTTCTGGTGATTTTATTGTTCAAATTATGCTGTGAGTATTTCGATCTATTTGTATAACTATTTCTTTACATGTTCATTTAACAGTTATTGTTACATACCTAATAACCTTCCGCTATGTTACAGCTATCAATAAGAGCTCATTGTTTTTTTTAAGTTTGCTACGTTTTAAGTGTCGAGCCAGAATCGGAAACATTGCGAGAAGAACGTCACCATCCTGACAAGCATGTTTCTTTCCACCACGTGTTTGATTTTGGCCATAAGGTGATCCACAAGACCGATGATTTTAAGATTGGCCCCGATGGTCTGTCTCATTCAAAACAATATTTTGTGAAAAAACACGATCCACATCATTCGGAGGACCATGGCGGATATTCACACTACGACGAAAACAAAAATGGTCACCAGAAACCCAGTCCTTTCATTGACATATCGCACGATAAGGTTAGTTTACTTTTTAATACAAACTTATTATGTGAATTTATGTTGTGCAACATGTTGACACATCTAACGGTGCAAGCGTAACATTATTAATCTAGTTATAAAAAAATATATAAAAGTATAATTAAAACTTCTGTAAATTTTGGATTTCGACAAGCAAAGTCGTGCAGCGAAAACATTGAAGCGTCCGTAAATTATTTACGCATACAAATAATTTGAAAAAAAATTGAAATAAAATATATGTTCAGATTTGAATATATTTCAACATTATGTCACGTAAATATTTTATTTTGATGTTTTTTCAAAATATTATACGTACATTTTTTCGTCTTATTGCACGCGCCTTTATAATAAATAGGTCGTCTGGGATTGTATGGGAATTGTCTGATATTCCTTTCTGACAATTCCTCTCAGGCTCAGTGAGATATGAATAAGGCATCTTCTTTTCATGCCCTATCCGTTCAACGGACGTTGGCTATCGTGCCGGTTATGAGAACTTTGTTTACTGCGGCCCGGAACAGCTCCACAGTTGACTGGTCAAACCATTTCCTCAGGTTTTTCAACCGTGATGTTCTTCTTCCAGGGCCCCGACTTCCGGCAATCTTTCCCTGCGTTGTGAGGTGCAAAATCTCGTACTTCTCTGGATGTCTCATCACACATCCGAGATATTGAGGTTATCGGATTTTTAATAATTTCTTTTTCTTTATTCATCCGAGCCATAACATCTTCATTAATAACTCTGTCCATCCAGCTTATGTTGAGTATTCTTCTGTAGATCCAAATCTCGAATGCCTAAAGTCGCTTTATCAATTCTTCTGTGAGCGTCCCTGCTTGCACTCCATAAAATAATACCGAAAACACGCAACATCTGACCATTCGCATCCGTAATCCAAGGTTGAGTGCCGTTGATTTATGCATCACAAATCATCGGTATTGTAGTTTTTTACTTCAAGCATACATTGTTTGGCGAACAGAGTAACATCTAGGAAAAACAATTTTTTCAATAGAATTCAGTGCCCTATTTTTAACAAAGAAAAAAGTAGTGGGTCGCAAATATTTGATTATTTATTTTTTAATGTTTCGAATAATTTGAATAACTTTTTCAATATTTGAGATCTAATCATTTTTCTTCTTTTTTTGAAAACAGGGCCCTCAACAGAAAACATGTATTTTGCAAATATGTGAGGAATTAGCGTATTCTCATTTTATTGTAAGATAGTAATAATGATACAAATCATTATTTTCCAACGTTATAGTTAATAGTTATACTTAATTCCCATGAAAAATCTGTGTTTTCGCTTTAAGGTCTCGATGCGTAGTTTTAGAAAGTAAATAAATAAATGTAATTTTGTTTTGTTCTTCAAAATAACTATAGAAAGTGTACAAAATAAATTATTGTTTCAAATATATATTTTGGGTTATTAGAAATTCAAATTATGTGTATTTTAAATATAAGAGTACAATATCGAATGTCAGTGTTGAACTATAAAAACAAAGTGACTGAATTTTAAAGTGCAGCAATACATTAGAGACCACCCACGAAATCTGACCTTAATCACTTACACAAAAAATATTAAACAATTTCTATATGTCGGCAGGCGTCATACATTTCTCACTGCTTAAAACTAATAAAAACAAAAAGATAATTGTATTGTCTTATTTATAAAATAATATAAAATAGTATAAAACTTACAGTCATCAGTCATCGTACGCATTCTCAAAAGAAGTCATAATGAACGCGTGCCTTGCGGACTAGGATGTTTTATTGTGTCAAATTAATAAACTATTCGTCCCTATCTTTTTCACGATGTAACAACGTTCAACCCCGAAGATATTTTCTGTATTTAAAAAAACCGGCTTAGGTAATGTGTTTCCTAATTTAGTTAATTGTATTTTATTATATTTTTAGAAACATATTGATAAAAATCCATTTGGCGATATTTACGGGAAGGAAAACAAAATATCGAAGGCCGTGACAATAGATGAGTATCTTAAAGTAAAGAAATCCGGAGATATTTCTGGTCACCATTACCGCAGGAGTGATGTATCAAACGACCAAGTGGTTGACCGCAATGATTTCGATTATCTGGATTATCAAGGAAGTTTTGGAATGAAACCACGTCAAATTCCAGAAGAATTCGATGATTTTTAAGCAACACCAACATTTTATGTTATTAATATTATATTATAAAATAATTTCTTGTATTTCGCGAAGAATTGGTAGGTAATGTACGAATATGCAATCGATTCCAGCCGCATCAATCTCCTGGTAATGGAAAGGTTAGCATCAACTAAACAACGGTGATATTGCTTGGTATGAATTTTCGGTGTACAATTAATTTCCTTTAAATATCACATTTTCACTGTTTTATCTGTTTCCTTGTGCGTTCACAAATGTACCACAATATAATATTTTCACCGTCCAGATCCAATTTTTTCAACAACTTCGTCAGGATATGTATATTTATACAATTGCACCCGGACGAAGGGGCCATGGACTTCGAAACATTTTGATATTTTTCAACACAAAAGTGGTGAAAACAAAGTTAATTTATTATTTATTTATTTTTAATAGAGATGCAAACAAGGAATACGTGTTACATGAATATTCTTACTATTTTCAAATTCAGCTAAACGCTTGTGCTATGAAAATAGGACTAACTTGCTGGTCTAGAGTGAGATTCGAACCCGGGACCTTTGAATCACGAGGCGAAAGTCCTAACCGTAAGACCAACAAGCTATTCGAAATTAATTATAATAATAATGTCACCACAAAATTATTTTGCTCATTTTGAAGAAGTATTTTTATTAATAAAAATAATACTTTTTCTTGGAAGATTGAGAAAAAATTGAGTAAAAATAGTGAGGAATTAATATACAAAACTATAATTACTCCCTACATAAACTATTTTGCTACAGTCTTGTATTTAGCCAATGAAGGAAACATCAACTACAGTGATGCAAAACAGGGCAATGAGAATCGAAAAAAATGTAAATATAGCAGAATTGAAGAAATGAGAAGAGCACTCGTTTGGATGGGAATAAAAAAAATATTTTTTTTATAACATTCTCATATTTGTTCACAAAAATCTTAGTAACAAAATGCCAAAATATTCTTTGTACAAAATTGTTGTAAAAAGTGATAGGTAACATAACTATAAAGCTAGAATTAGGAATAGAGTAAGATTACAACATAAGAACAAAATTGTCTAATGTGTAAAATGTGTAAAATGTATGATGGTGATGAGATGCCGGAAAACATGAAGAATGTAAATAAGCCAAATGATTTTAAAAATGAATGCTGTAAAAATAGTCTAGAATTGTAGATTAAAGGATGGTATTATGGATTGTATATTCATGGTAGATTGTGAGAATTGATATATATCGGATATTATAGATTATGTAAATACAAATATATAAGTAAATACAGAATGTAGTAGAAAAATGTAGACTATAAAATGTAAAATAATAGTTAATATACGAGATGTCATGGCATATTAACTTACTTAATAAATAAATAAAATAACAGATAGCGTACTCCCTGGTGTACGGCTCATCACTTCAGGGCCAAATTCAGATTCAATTTTTTGAATTGATTTAGTATGGATCTGGTATTTTTCTGTATGTCTAATGCTATGGCTGAAATAAGTATTACAATTTTGTTCTTCTTAATTTTAGCCTTTTGATGTGTATATATATCCACATCTCAAAAGCTTCAAATTGCTTCAGAATTATTTCATTAAGTTTTCATGATTCCATTCCATAAACCTTCAGGAAAACGTAGTATCGAATCATTCATAGTCGCAAATTTAAATTTAGTTCATGGCTGTACAATACGCTTTCAAGCGGAAGAATGCAGCTTTGACTGCTATTAAATATTCTTTCAGTACATTTCTAATTTTATTTCAGTAGAAGATCGCGAAGAGTGGAAAACCTCTGTTACGGCATTCCAGAGGGGATCACGAATCCCATAAAATTCTGACAAGGAAGATGAATTTAATTATAAGTTACTAATAATTTTCAGGGTAAATACGGAAGAAAGCGTATTTATTGTTAATAGCTAATTTTAAAATATTTTCATCTCTAAGAAAGCTTTTGTAATATAATAGTTATATAGCAATAATTTTATCATCACAAGCTATTAAAAATATATTATAATATTCATGACGTATAACTAATTACCCATCCATCTTGGACTGTGGAGGTAGGCAGCAACAGTGTAAAGACTGTAATGTTGCTCATAAAACCCATTGCTTTCAATCAGAGCCTTTCATAAATCATTTGGGAGTGAATAATGGTATTCGTGTAATGAGAAGTCTTTGTTAATTCAACACCGTAAGTGAAAAAGGTAGAGAAGCTTAAATTCCAAACACAGTTTTTAATATATTTGTGTAAAATAATCTCCACAAAACGCAAAAATACAATATTGAGGATATAAAAGTCTAGTAACTGTGTAAAAAGTCTGTAGTAAATGATGAGTCAACCGCTGTGCATGCGTAATTTTAATTTAAAGCTTGAGTGATGCGTCCATCCGCTTGCATTAAAAATAAATAAATAATCATTGAACGTGCCCAAATATTTTTTTTAAATCACGTCATTATTCGCGATTTCCAGTATTTTTTTTCAAATACGCCAGTTAAATTTTTGGCATAAATTGCGTAGTTGAATGAAAAAAAATATTTTATTTTGAATAATATATAGAAATGTTTTCATGTCAAAATGTTGAAAATATTAACAGAATCTTGTTCGCATCATATAAGAGGTGTAATTAAAAATATTATAGAACATTTTCAAACTATTGTAATTCAATAAAACGCAAATTTGACTGGGGTTACTTTGCTACCCCACCCCGGTCCACGATCCTATTTTTTATATTCCGGTACCCGAGGGTTAATATTCGATACATGTTTTATTTATTTATTTATTTATTTGTTTACGCCCATTAGGCTTTTACATAAAGAGTATAAAATAAATTTCAAAAAGCACATACATTAAAAGTTTCAGGAATAGCACCAAATCATGAGTATAAAAATTAAAAATGTAGAGTAGGTAACGAGCAGCAATGCGTATAGGCTTTTACATAAAAAAATATATCATAAAGTTAAAAAGAACATACATTAAACAATATAAATTACAAGTAGCAAATTATTAAAAGTACCAGGAATAGCACCAAAACATGTGTACAGAAATTATAAATATAAAGTACAAAGCGGCAATGTGTACGAAAAATATATATTACCCACCATTACATATTAACAGCTGAAGTCAGTAACGAAGCAGTATTGCCTCTTTAAGTGTGAACTTTACTTTCTCCAGACTGTCGACGAAAATGTCAATCATGCAACCATATTCATTACAAGTTCCCAATATTCTGTGTATCACAGAATTTGATTGATAGTTAGTATTGCAAGTGTTGCGATGGAATGTGACAATTTGTCGCGTTCTATGTGTGGAAGGGATATTATATTCGATACATGCCACAAGGTCAGGGCTGTCCAACATATTGTTTACAATTTTGTAAAGAAGAACTATATCATAAATTTTTCTTCTATCATATAATGTGAGTAAATTTAGTCTCTTCAATATGTAATTGTATTCTATGTTTTGTATTGGTATGCTTAACTTGTAGTTAATGTATTTGAGAAATTTGCGTTGGACACGCTCAATACTGTCTATATGCCCATTATAATATGGAGACCAAACTGATGAGCAATATTCTAATTGGCTCCGGACAAGAGACATGTATAACATTTTAATACTTTCAATTGATTGAAATGGGCGTGATGTCCTTAAAATAAATCCCAGCAATTTTAGAGACTTACAAGTTATCGCATTAATATGATTAGTAAAAGTAAGTTTCGAGTCGAATAATACCCCTAAGTCTCGAATACAGTCAACATTTTCTAGTTTGGTGTTACATAGAGAGTATTCAAAATTTATTTTTGATTTTAATCTAGTAAATGATATAATTTTGCATTTATTTAAATTTAAGTACAATTTATTCGTTTCACACCATACTGAAAGAGAATTTAGGTTTTGCTGTAATATGTTGCAGTCATAAATGTTGGTTACTGATTTAAAGATTTTTAGATCATCTGCAAACAGCAAATATTCAATGTCATTAAATATTGTTGAAATGTCATTCACAAATAATAGAAATAGTATTGGTCCAAGATGCGATCCCTGTGGTACACCACTAGTAGCATGGAAACATTCTGATACATATGAATATATTTTTACCCTTTGCCTTCTTTCACTCAGATAGCTCGTTAACCAAGAAAGTATTTGTCCACCAAATCCTATTTTTCCCAATTTGGCAATTAATAAAGCATGTGAGAGCATAATAGAGCATGTTGCTTTCATGATAGTCAAACTTTTTACAGAATTATCTGAATCAGAGTTTTCTATGTTAATCATTGTTTGTTGACAGGATCAAGACCACAGAAAATAAAATAATTATTCTATGTTCTGTGAACAAGACCTAAGGGATGACCATGCTGTAGGTGAGCGTAATGTTGAAATAGACCAACAAGATGTATGCGATTGTCCAACATGTGTACTGTATTGGATGGGAGGCGCTCTACGTACCTTCGAGTTCTTCGAGACAGCTAACGAAGAATAATAAAAATTGATACCTTATACCTTTCTCAAACATGACATTGAATTGCGTACTCCCGTAGGATTTTGCAGGACGGCCTTGCGTCGGGTTCTGACCGCCACCCGATCCATTAATATATCCAAAGGCTTCAATCAATGACTTGAAGAATGTATGACGGCTCAGTATTATAATTGTTCCGTTTAAAAGCCAGTTACGGAGGGACAGCGCTTTTTCAGAGATTATATTAAGTGGTTATTTATGAAATTAAAATATTTTCTTTGTAAATATCACATGTACAGAAAAAATATCCATATTCTATCCACATTAACAGTTTTGAGAGATTCACTAAATTGATAATTTAACTAACATTACCTTTATAATGATTAACGCATTTTTTTAAATATATTGTACAGACTAATTGAACAGCCTCACTTTTCTTCCTGTTTTGGGAGCTGGTGCATATCAATGCAATCTATATCTTTAATTTTAATTTCACATTGAGTACCTACATGGAATGCCTTTGTTATAAAATATAAATATATACATATACAAGAGACACATAATATAAAGTAATGCATGTTTATACACAATCGAATAAAACAAGAAAAATCTAAAAAAGAAAAGAAAAAAATTGCAATAAAAAATTATAGACTAATCAATGCAAATCGCGAATATTATAAATTATAAGTGTTATGGTTACCGATGTTAACACCCATCCAATCAAATAAATAATTAAATGTGGTACAGTAGTCAACAAAGATCAATAATGAGAGATTTCTAAATATAAAAATCTAGCCAAGACGGGAAACAAAATATCGGCTGTCGCTAATTTTGCACATAACCAATTTACGCAAACAAATACCCAATCACACGTATTTTGAAAATGATTTAAGGTAAGTAATTAAATACTTTATGTATCGTTTTGACAATGAAGCGACACACGTGCCCCAGTCCAATCAATGGACAAGGGCAACTGTTAGTTTGCCGAGCTAGCCGGCAGAGTTGGTGCAACTGCCGGTTCTGGCGTAATATAATTAAGAATTCCTAATTTGTTTGGGCTAAAAAAATATCTATCAAGGATATCATTTCTGATTTGTTTATCCAAGAAACATCTAGAACATGTGTGGGATATAAAAGCAAAGGCCGCAACATCCAAAAAAATGAATATTTTGAATGCTAATTTAAGGATAACTAATTTAAAATTTACTGAATTCTAGAATTTATGTATATAACTAAAATAAATAACTTTGTTTATCACCATTTAATTTTTGGTAAAACCAACCGGTTTCGGAAACAACGTTCCTTCGTCAGGGTATACTTAATACCTACTAATTAAACTTTACAAAATTATGAGTAATCATACCTGAGTGTCAAGTGTCCAAATGGGGATAAATAGTGGGGGGTGCGAGAGAAAAAGGTGATAGGATGAAAGGGAACATATTCAAGATATGACTGTAAGTTAAATTTTTTTGAATCTATTATAAATAACCAAAATAATCTAACTTACAGGCCTGTCTCGAATATGTTCCCTTTCACCCTATCACCTGTTTCTTTCGCACCCCCCATTATTTAGGTATGATTATTCATAATTTTGTAAAGTTTAATAAGTATTAAGTATATCCTGACTAAGGAACGTTGTTTTCGAAACCGGTTTGTTTTACCAAAAATTAAGTGGTGATAAACAATCGTTTAATTATATTCATAATGAATAACCACAAAGTAATAGCAAAACACAATAGTATAGAATTTACGTATCTATTAATTCCACAATCATGTTTCCTTTAAATTTGTAGGCTATGTTTCCTATAAGATCTCGAATTCAGTACATTATAAATTAGTAATGCATTTAATTTTTTTTTTGGATAATTGCTGCCTTTGCTTTTATACCCCACTAAGCGCCCTTGAGGTGAGTACTCGCGAAAACGGCGCTATATAAATTATCCAAATATTATTATTATTATATGTAGTATTTGTGTACACCTGCATACACTTTATATTAAATTACATTAAAAGAGAGGTATTATCTACTTTGATTTTAATTTTGGTCTAATTAACATTCCTGTCATCTTACTGATTGTATTTATTGTTGGTTGTTGTACTATTTCTTTTCCACATAAGTTGATATTATCATTTTATTTTACAGATTTATATATTTTTTTTATTTTAATATTGCCGATTTTGCCACGTACTAACAGTAAAATAATGCCCTTTTCAAAAATCTTAATTAAAATAAAGATGCGTCTTAGACAGAATATCTACGTGTCGCATCAATATTCGTCTATTTTCAAATTACCTAACCTATATCACTTAAATCTTTCAATCACCTTGCGAGACACCGCTGAGTCTTCGTTCTCTGTGAGTTGATCTGAATAAATGTGATGATCACTATAAAAAAGTCAACCAGCAAAGGTGTGCCTCCCAAATGTTAACTGGCCTTTTTGTGCTATAATTATTGACACCTCCCGAGTAAGTTAAACCGTGGCTCTTATTGATAGGATCATAAAAAACGCCAACTGGCATGTGGCGCGAGAGTGATCGGTTATACTGGTATTTAAAGCAAATCAAAATACAATTTTACACTTGAAAAACAGCGCTCCATTATGATCCCAATCATCTCGTCACTCATTACCATACTCGCCGAATTTGAGTTTGTGACGTCATAATCTGTGGAATATTGTTACCGTTCGTACGTACTTCGACAGTTATTTTTGATAAAGTGTGTTTGCAAAGAAATTTTGAAAGAAAAAGACAACCGTGTTTGGAATTGATAAAACAATAAGGAACGCACTTTATGTTGTATTCTTTATCCCTTGTTTAAGGTCCCCTGAAAATTTGTCAAAACAGATTTATAATTCTTACCAAATATACATTACGTGCAATAAAACAGGTGATGCTATATCTGAAATATCAGAATATCGACCTGTTTTTGTGCAGTGTTTGACACTGTCGATAACTAACTCTTGTGTCTTTTCAATGATGTTTACAGAAAGAGAAACGATAAGGTAAATCGAAGAAATTTAAATGACAAAGCACCAAGTACGTTTTATTCTGAAAAGTTAGATAAACAGACGGTATTAAATTAGGAACAAATATTTATTTCATACTGCTGCTGGGAAGATTCAAATTTCACCCACCTGACGAACTGAACATCAACGGTCGATGGACTTTTGACATTCGACATACAACAAGCTTGAAGTGGTGCGCGAAACTGTGACTACAAAAGCCGATAGTTGTCTTCAAAGAATGGGAGAAAATCTCAAAATAGACATAGTAGACAGATCTGCTACAGATTTTAAGCTAGAAGACAATCACCGAGATGTAAAATGTGGAGGCGAATGATTCAGGAAGTCGAGGCTCGATATATGCCGCAGTTCCATTGAAAAAGAAGAAGAATTCGATATTCGAATATACCTACTCAAACCTTTTCAAGACCACCATTCTATATCTATACCTAAATACTCAATGTCTGTCTGTCTGTCTGTTCTCTGTATAAATCCACACCGTTTGTCCGATTCGATTTAAATTTTGCATACTTATGCTTTGGAACCCGGCGGGTAACATAGGCTATATTTCCCCCCTGTTCTCATATCCCTTCCCCTCCTCCTGACATATTTTCTATGCAAATCTGTACCGTTTGACCGATCGGACTCAAAATTTGGAAATTTATCCTTTAGGACTCGGCGAGTAACATAGGTGGTATTTCCCCCCTGTTCTCATACCCCTTCCCCTCCCCCTGACATATTTTCGATGCAAATCTATACCGTTCGAATCAAACCTTTGTTTCCCCCACAAATTTATTTTTAATTTAATCCTTAACCCGTGCAACGCCGGGTACGAACAGCTAGTCGTTTACATTTTCTCTTAAGAACTTTTCTTATCCATTGATTATACTAATGACCTCTGAATAACTGAATTCATAAATTTATCTGGTATCAAAAATTATATATTACAATGATAAATGATATATGATTCCGTGGTATCTCCGAAAGGTATGCAGTGAACTGATAATAAACTATATTACAAACTCACTGACTTGATCCGTTTTTAAACAGATTCTTATAAACTGCTACCTGCTAAACATACGCAGGTATGTTTAATTCGAAGCTCAAAGGCAATTTCATACAGGTAGTTATTATACTTTTCTAGAGTTTCCGATGCGTCAACAGATTGAATTCCTCAACCATTGGGTGGCAATGAGTCCAATGATGACGTCAGTAATTGTGAGCCCAAAGGCATTTGCAGTCAAATTACATGTGCATATTGGATCGAATTACAACGCCTTTTTTATGTTTTAGATAGATATTGTAGAAACTTTAAATCACAAAGAAATACAGGCGTAGGTACATATGTAGATATGGCTGAATCGATGAGTGTGCATTTATTTGAATGTGAATGAGACGAGAATTGTGTCAGAAGAGAACGCAGTGGCGCTCTATCCGCTCTGCGTCCTCTCGTGGAAAAACAGAGCATGGAGGAGGATCGGATGCTAAACATTTCTGATATTGTACTAGCAATATTTACTTCTTCAATAATCAAAATAAAACCTATGTTAGAATACATATGCATGTTTATGCTAGAGCAGGTCGAAGACACTTGTAATTGGGATAATGGGCTGAGTTCTAAATAATAATTTATTGTATTTTATGTATCGTGTACACATTATTCTGTTAGCTTCTTTAAAAAAAACAACTTTTTAGGTGATAGATAAAATGTCATCAATAGATATGCTGACATTTTATAATTTATATGAATAATTACATGTGCAACCATGAAACCATATTTATATATGCAATTAATTTCAATCACGTTTAACTACGTAACGATGTTTTTTTAAACCACAAATACTGGTATTGATTTATATTTAGGTAAATCAAAAAAATTGATTTTAGAATTTTTTACCAAAAATTATGTTAGCCGTATTATACCTATAACAGGTAATTTGTCATACTCACGTATCGTCGATTACCTCAAGCACATTTTTTTCTACCTCCATTCTATGCTTCAAATGTTTAAATATTGTAATTTTGTATCATTTTAATTACTAAACTAATTTTTTTATTTTGAAAACTTTTATTTTAATCATAAAGCGAAATTTCTTTGAAGCAGCAAAAGATCTCAAAGGGTGGTATCGTTATGTTATATAAACGGCTTATCCCATCTACAATTTTTAGGTCATCGTGACTGTATTTATTTTGGATATTGCTGCCTTTGCTTTTATACCCCACATATTATTAATTGTGTACCACTTTCCACTTATGCATAAGTACCTACAATACAATGTTCTCAGTTTTTCACAGCCGTTAAGGGTCCTCTGTGTGTAGTTTTCTGGGATGTTCTGCCGTGTATATATGATCTCTGGCCGACGTTTGGGAGTCCAGAGCAGAGTCTCTGATAAGCCCTGATGATGGACTATGCAATGGAATCCGAAACGTCGGCCAGAAAGGTCACATGTACCTCTACAACACTGCCTGACAAAAAAATATTTCCTGTGAAAGGGGGACTACTATATTCAAAAAGAAGGAGTAGCAATGTGATAACCAATAGCTCCAGTAGTCGCCAACTTATTCATGGAATACTTCGAAGAAAAAGCACTAAGAACAGCCACTCACCTACATTCAATCTGGCTTAGATATGTGGATGACAAGTTTTGTATTTAACCACACGGATGTAAAGCGCTCAGTACGTTTTAGTACATTTAAGTGACCAACATCCACATATCAAATTCACCGTGGAAGTTGAAAAGGATGAAAAATTAGCATTCTTAGACGTTCAAGTGCAACGAAGAGAGGATGGCAGTCTGGGACACACTGCATACAGAAAACTTACACACACTAACAACTAACAAGTGCCTACACAAAACCTCGTCTCACCATCCAGCGCAACTGAGGTCGGTCCACACATCATTAATAACACGGGCTGACAGAATTTGTGACAAAAAAAACATTGCCTCCGAAAGAAAAACAGTGCAGGATGCACTCACGGCTAATGGATATTCTCCGAACCTACGGACATCACGAAAACGATCTAGTATATGTGATGTCCCAAGAAATAAAGCATACTTACCTTACATCAGAGGTCTTACTGACAAAATCAGCCGGGTGTGGCTGAAATTAAATGTAATAACAATTTTCAACCCCCATAGTTCGATCTCACGTATGTTGGATAGTGTGAAGGATAACACACCGTTCGAGACTCCAAATGTACCTATACAGAGTGCCATGCGATTGTGGTGCGTTCTACATAGGACAATCCAAACGCAATATCGCTACACGTTTGAAAGAACATATTGGAGCAATTAAAAACAACAACTCCAATATATCGGCAATCTGCGCATATGAATCCAAAGGGAATCTCTGTCACTTCATCAGATTTGACATGACAAAAATCTTATCAACAGAACCGCACCTTATACTCAGATTAGTGAGAGAGTCCATTGAAATATAAAAACATCCCAATTTCAATAGAGATGACAGTTACAAACTATCAAGTATTTGGCGCCCTGTTCTTACGACTTTGATTCAACCTTTGAGAGATGTCGCAGAAAAGTCCACCGACTTAACTAGTATATACTGCACACTGACGATCTCTATCGTAGAAGAAGTGAACACTAAAGTGCATATAATTTACGCCCCCGGAAGCATTAATCAATCCGCCCTATACCTCCGCGGGTACAGGTCGTCCTCTTGACGACGTTGAATACGAATTCAACGAAACGTCGACAATCGTTTCTCGGAAAAATATACGGTTCGTATAAAATATCCGTAACCATTTACAGATTGTTTGTAATTACGCCGTTAATTGTGCACAAGTGTACAAGTATAATTATATCTTTAAATAATCATTTTGCCATATTAATAAAATATTTACAAAACCACAACACTCAAAAGTACATGTACAAAGATAAAAATAACTAGATGGTCTCTTGGAATGAGACTCGAACCCCCGACCACTAGAGAAATAGCGGTAAATGTTCAATATGCGTCAAGAAGCATTATCAGGATTACATAATAATAAAAAAAAGATGAAGAAAAATAAATATTTGTAGCAACGGGAGTGAAAAGACCGTCACAGGGTGTAGATTTTTTTGATTTTTTTTAAATGCTTATAATTTATAAAACACATGACTTAGATTTTTTAAAATATTTTTCTGATAACTATTATGACTTGGCCTATTACATTTCGTCTTGACGTCGAGATACGGGACATCCTGTATATTATAGTATGAATGACTTCATTTTTCACTGTGCGAACTCACACAAAATTAATATTTTGTTGGAGCGAGGAGAACCGAGAGTGTAGACCAAGCCTTAAAGTTTTTTAAAACACATGAAAACCCATCCCACTCCGCTTTTTATATTGGTCATACCTTTAATTCAGTTTTAGTACTAAATTTCTAAAATATTTGATAGCCAGTTTTGATTTAGGTAGCCAATCTAAAGAGTAATTAATAAGTATGCTGGTACACATTAATTTTTTTTATTATTTAAATTAAGGTACTTACGTACGAGTATAAGCTGGCGTGCAAATTTATTTCTAAAGAGAGTACATCTCTGATAGGAGAATGGTTCGTATAACTTGTTGTTTATGTAACATCCCAATAGCATGCACGGACATCGGACATAACCGAAGGAGCGCCGATATAACAATAAATTTGAAGTTCATTGTACGTGGAAACTGGTTTGAAAATTCAAGAAGGATAATATTAGTGGTAAACCTGGTGCTCTCATCAGGCAGGAAAATAATTCCACTAATTTGGTCCAACGGCGCCCCACATAGGGACATGAATGACGCATTATGCGAGATGAAATAGATACCATGTGACGCGACCTATCATTACAGACACTTTGTAATGAATTATTTTTCGGTAAAGGCGTTCGGAAGTTTTTAATGGAAGTAGGCACATCGCGACTGGTCGGAATATTTTTTAATGTCATGTGGTCTTAAATACAAGGGTTTGCTCGGCATATTTGATTAATTGTTATTGAGCTATACGATTGATTTATTAGTTCACAGTTTACAGAGAACGGAATGTATTTTTTATAGTGGAAAATTAAAATCAAACTTTTTAATTGATTTTGCCTCGTTTTTTTTATGTATTTTTTATCCACAGAAGAATAAACTTTCTTATCACCTGACCGTAAAAAGAGCAAGAACAATATTTTAATTCATCTTTATTCCAAAATACCTAGTCATGTTGAGAATTCTAGTATTGCTTCGAATTAAAATAATTTTGGTGAGTTCAAATTTATTGATTAAATGTATGCTACCTGATTGCAATAATAATTAAATCGTATTTAAAATTTATATTTTTCATATGCTCGAATGAATTGTTGAATGTAAATAAAAGCTAAGCTTTGCATCGAAAGTTTTCTTTCTATCTTTGTAGGCAAATTTGAAAACAAATTGATTTGTCATATCCACCAAAAATTTTAACATTTTTTCGAAATAGGAATTATAAACATTATAAAACAGAATTAGACTGTGGATTTTACAACTACATACTATCATCAACTATCCTAATTTAGAATGTCTGTCTGTCTGTAACTCGCTGGAATTAGGCTGGAATTACAACAATTGTTGATGCCTAGGCGCGAATGGGGCCCGGGCTTTTTAATGGGTTTACGCCTAGTTATTACTATCTTCGTATTTATAATGAACTGAAATATATATATTTAAATATGGTACCAAATATTTTAATAATGTATACATTTAAACGAAATTTATTATAAATGATTTATAATAAAAAACTATTTTTGGATTGTGGAAAATAGTTATCTACAAAGTGAACGCCTCCAAATTATTGTCTAACAAATCATAACAAATTATGTCCATCGCTGAAAAATCTTTAATAGTAAGAAATAACAAATTACTTTTAAAATGTTCTTAATACTATCTTAGTAAAATGATGTTCAATATATCAGACCTAATGATGGAGCCTGTGATGGGATTTGAAAAGTCGGTCAGAAAGGTCATAGAAACACGGCAGAATATCCTAAAAAGTTTCATAGAAAATATCTACCAAATCGTTTTTTGGGAAAGTTTGATTGAAAATAAGAAAACTACTGAAGTTGCCGAATTCACATAAACCATAATTTATTCTCATATAAACATATAAATAATTAAACTTTCTAACCCTCCGTTAGTGCATCGACATTCTCGATATGAGACCCTCCAAATATATTTAACCGTAGTAACTATGTGGTAGTATTTTCTTTGAATTATACCTAAAAACGTAAAAAGTAATTATTGTAATATTTAACCGGATCAGACGAAAAAAAATAGCCTATTACTATATTCATTCCTTTGGAGATTATTATATTTGCGTGATAAATGTTAAAAAAATCATTTCCCTAGTTGTTATCAGGTACACTAGTTTTTATGTCAAAGAAAAACAACAACGTATTGATGGTTGCGGTGCCTGAATAATTAATTTATATTCGTCCCTAACTTCCGACTATTGTTGATCGCTCTTGAACCGAGTAGTAACTAAATCTTTCAAAGCATTTTGATCACGAAGCGAGGTTGACGAAATTTTCAGGGTCACAGTACTTATTTCACGTATATTATTCAATGCAGTATGTGATTTGTGGATCAATTTAATTTTTTCATGGGACAAACGTTCGGAAGGATATCCGATTTCACATTGTCATAAAAGAAGGTTGTATGCATTGAGTTACGCAAAGTTTGCATTTGACTTTTGCTGTCGTAATATGGTAAACGAAATCATTACCAGTATTGTTTCTTTAAAAATAAGTAGGAAATACGCATAAACGTAACGAGGTAACCTGGATGTACTTACTCTTCACGACTCTGGCTTTATTTTCATATATTTAGTTAACAGCCGTTTTTATTATTTTATACAGCAGTTAATTTTTTATTTATTTATACATTACAATGATTTTTAATTGATACAATCATTATGTAATATGACATTATACTCCCCGTAATATGAGCCAATAGCACAAGCTTATGGGAGGAGTATTTACAAGCCAAATTAAACTACAAGTTTTTATTAAGCAAAAGCCATTTAGAAGTAGCATTATTTGTTACAAGGAAACCATTTTTTATTTATACTTTAAATAGGTAATATACGAATGTACATTTCCTAATGAAAACAGAATTACATCGCTCGTGATAAAACAATACCTCGCTTACCACACTTTTGTCAAATCAAGTTTTTTGTGTATTTGTCGTTAAAATGTGTGGATCGGATGTAGGTAATCTGGCAAAAGCTTATATCTTAAAAACAACTTTTGTCACATGTTCCATTAAAGAAATTCCTCGTATTCTATTTATGTAAAGAATGTAGGTATTATGCAATTAGTAAGTGGCTTACGAGATATTGTTTTATCATGAGCGATATAATCGCTACAAAGTTTATTCAAATGCATCACGTCTTTTTTAATATTTCTCCTAAAAGTAGTAATATTTTCTTTATCCTTGATGTCCTCCGGTGGTTTAATACAATGTGTAATATATGTTTACCATTACACAAAATTCGCAATGTTCGGCCATGCTGAGAATCGTCTTGTTAGACTGCGTTGACCTTGAATCCCACGCACTCTGCACTTGGGCAGTGATTTTATGTCTCGTTAATCTTACTGATTTACAACACAACTTTAAATTTTATTTTCTAAATTATTTCTAATTTTTTTACAATAAAAATAATACTTTTCAAGTGTTATTTTTCTAAAATTTAAAAATAAAAAACTTACATTGTACTGTAATATCGTGTTAGGGCTATATATCGAGGTCATTAACGACCTTTTAATAAACTGTGTGCTAAAAAATAAAATAAAATATATTTTGTTTATTCAGATATCCGCCCCATAATTAGTAGGTATCTGATAAAAATGAGAAATATCTCAATCCGTTCGAGATTTATGTTTGTGTCTGGCTGGAGAATGATGATTTAACATAATGGAGGAACATTTCTTATCGGGATAATTATACTGGAGAGAACCACAATTTATTTCTTCCCGTAGTCGACAACCTCTACATGAAAACTGTTCTTATTTATTTTTCCGTGTCCAGATGCTAGGCGTAGTAAATTTCTCGAATACCAGGAGGCGGACGTTTGGTTCACAGCCCGTGGCGGGACATTAAGATATTATCCGTCCAGGGAAGAATTCCTTCAGGGCTGCATCACAAGGGTTCGGAAATTTATCTGTTTTCTTAATTAACGCGCGGGAAATTTACAACAATGCGGCAATGTTCTTTGTAATTTCTTCAGAGAATTATACTGATTTCTGAATAGGTACCGCTTCTTTTGGTGTATGTCAGCAACCATGATTTTGAAATATTTTGACCATCAATTTCTCGAACTTGCCTTGCCTTAGATTCTTCAGCCAAGATGTTACGTGTCTTCCACGACCTTTCGTACCAATAAAAGCAAAGGCAGCAATATCAAAAGAAATTAATGCAGTCATCGAGGAATACTAATTTATAATGTATTGAATTCGAGATTTTATATAAAGGGATGAATAAAAAAAAGGATAGATACATAAAATCTAGAATTCAGTACATTTTAAATTTGTAATCCTCGGAGTCTGTATTCAAAACATTTTTTTTTTAATATTTGAATATTGCTGCCTTTGCTTTTATACCCCACATATGATGAGTTGAGGATATTTTTCTTGATGTTTTCATGACTATTCTTCATCACTTCTGCGGACTTCCTGAATGCTCCTTAGATTTTTTATTATAGCATACTCCTATTTTTCTCACTTTATTTATGCATCATTCATTTTTATTTTTAAATTATTGCATATTCATATTCAAAAAAGTAATTTTTAATAGATTTGTCTACTTTCGTAGTGTAAGACATTTTCAAATACTAATAAAAATAATAAAATAAAATAAAAGATTTTACCAAAATATTGTAATTTCTGTGATTTTTTTTTAACGATTTTTTTCCTTTTGCATCCAAATTAACGCAGCGCCATTAGCCGACTATCGATACAGCATAATGTTAGTAGTCGTCTGTGGATCCGCATACATAGTTATTGCTTCAAGTTACTTTAGCATTTTTCAGTCCATATGATCTTACCCATATTAAATTAATAATTAAACAATTAATTTAATTTAATCCATGTAAATCCATATTAAACGTGAATGTACCTACCTACCGGTTAGCAACGTGAATTTTCGCTAAAGGATATGAAAATATCAGAATTATCACAAAATGAAAAATCATTTATTTTATTGATGGATTTGGCGTCAACATTTTAGAGATTATTCATCTAGAGATTTTCACTTAATTTAATGATCATCGAAAATTATTGTTTGTTTCAGAATATCTACCAAATATAAATTATTACATTTTAATCTAATTAAAATAGTCGTATATTTGTATTTAGTTAATTATTTTCTATCGTTATATTTTTACTGAATTTTAAAAATTAAAATAAAATTCAAAAAATTGTTATTGTTAACAAGTAAATCCTACGCATTTGACAAATACTTTATCTTTAGAATATAAGTATATTAGACGACCAAACGTAAATTTACTAGTTTAAAATGATACAATACAATATATTTGAAATATAACTCAACGAATTTTAAAAATATATTACAAGGAAATTAATTTATAAAAAACGAGCACCGTCACTACTTCATTGAACGTTATGTTTCTCTAGTCTCTAGAGTTCTGACCCATCTCTATTTCCTTAATTGATGTTGACACTTTCAAGAAAATTAGTGCAATCCAATGCCATGATGAAATTTCATTGCGATGTGAGAGGTAAACATTGGTTATTAACATTAATTAAAATATTTTCTTTTGATATTCCTACCTGCAGTAAGATCTTGGATTGCATGCATAATTTGTTCCAGAAACATGTTTGTAATCCAAAGCGCAATCGTATATAAAAACGAATTTCCCCAAACGAAATAATGGGAACCCAGATGACTCGATACACAACTCAAAAATATTCATATTGATACAAAATATATTTTTGTATTTTAATCCATTTCATTTAATATTGAATCATTGAGGTCGACTTTACTGTCACTATTGGAATCCCTGCTACCTGCTGGCTAACTGGAATTATAACACTTCATTTTGCTTCCTGCATCCATGACAATGCATTGTCGTTGGACAGATTCATCTCTCGCATTGCTACAAGTGGTGCTTTTCTACAAAATTTTACACTGTTTCTCACATTTTATACATCTCACTAATCTCATTTAAAGTGTGGGATTTCTTCGTATATTTCTATTCAGACGATGTTTCCTCCGTAACCCCTTGCTCCTGTCCAAAGCATAGATACTATATATATAAATTTTTTAATATTTATTTTATTTTTAAACTAGGTAATACAATAATTTTTATATTTCCTAATATGTACAGCATAAGATATAAAGTATATTAAATTTTAATCAAAAGTAAGTACCTATCACATAATTTCTTCTTTTTTTTCCTTAAAAGTCGTTTTCATCCCTAACATCCCCTGGTAGTTTCATATATAATTTCATTCCACTGTAGGTAAATCACAGAAGTTTGCGATATTTTTTTCTTCCGGAATGGTAATCTTATTTCATCTTTTTTTCTTGTACAATGGTCATGTTCAAGTTGTTTTTATTTTATTTTTGTTGTGTTGAAAGAGCTCGCTCGTTTATGAAGATAATATTTATTAATTTTTTCAAATAAATGAGACCAAATGAGTCGCAATTCGAGGTTTTTTTACAGAACCGAATATTTCTTTCATATTTTTTGTATGCCTTTGTATTTCTACCTTAATTGTCATATGCGTTTTTCTATATGTATAAATGTCTCGTGTATCGGGTGTCATGTTTGTTATATTTTATTTCTGGTTTTATATCTCTTTGAACACTTTTGTTGGTCACTCCACGGACTCTATGAATTTCGTACATTCATAATTTGTACTTTAACTGTAGCATTTCATGTATATATGTAACTTGTAATTCCCACTCAGTGGATAATAAGTATGTTCCATTTGTTATATGTCCCTGCGCCTTGAAGGCGGAGAAAAATTTTGTGTGGACGCATCCTCGTCCCGCCCGCACTCGCACGAGTTTCGGCGGGACGGTGAGCACGGCCAGTTTAGCATTAAAAAAATGCCGAACATGGATGGCGAAAGTATAGGGCCGATATGGGACCTATTGCTCAAAGAGCGACCCTGGGTGTACGGTGGGTCTCCCTTCTCTGTACAGAACCGAATCTACCACAAGGAACATGAAATAAATATTATTGGTGACTGAAAACAGTACCTACATGTAATGATGTCGACGATAAATAATTTGATTGTTGCAGATGTCACACCTAAGCTAGGGCTACCTGGTTCTAAATGAACTCATTAAATATGAGAACGACAGATGAAAGCGTATGAAAGGTCATGTCTTAAAACAGGTATGTACCTTGTCTCAATCTAAAAGTGTTTCTGTATGCCTGTAATTATTAAAAAAAAGTAGACGACTTGTGTTATGGACAGTTTGATGAGGTGCCATACGTGCTATCGGTACCCATCGTTTGAGAAAATCGTAAATATTTTCTGTTTTTTCACATGAAATAACCGACATTTCACAAAGAATTTTCTTGTATTATTAAACCAGCTACTGTCAACAATGACGGACTTTTTATTTTTGAATTTCAACTTAATTCATTAATTATTAGTTATATACTAATTATTCAAAACAAAAGAATTGCTGTGAAATCATTCTATAATTTAAACTTATATGTGTACCTATCTACTATTTTATTTCATACTAATTTTGAAAAGGGAATGAGATCAGCTATTAGATTCTAGTTACGGTTACGGATGGACATTCGAAATTATTATTATTGAGGATATCACACAGAAATCCCAGTGATGTTTAAGTATTAGCATCTCATAATTATAATACTCTAAAAATCATTGAATGCATACCACATCAAAAAATATATTAAAGGTCACCTTGGGGGCGATATGGTACACGAATTCCGAATTCGAATTCGTGATTTCGTAAAGTTTTAAATTTTAATATAGGTAGGTACGTACACGCGAATATGTTTTAAATCGGATCTTTTAGTAAAGTTTATGATTTTTTGATATGCATATAAACTAGTCTGTCCCAGCAAATGTCGTACTAGAGAATCGAATCTCGGAAAAATATGCGGCGAAAAAGCGATCAAACGAATTGTTGGTTGCGCCATACTCGTTACCATGGTGATTACATCGTTTATTCAGTACTCATAGATGTCAAACTTTCGAAAAAATCAGAAATTCACATATTCGATAAGGCACAACACGTATTTGAAAATTATGAAAGTATGTATATTCCTTCACGTCCCGGTAAGCGGCTAAAGAAATTCTTTATGAATTCAGTAGGTACTTACACGGTGCCTACTAGGGTTTGCAAAATTACTGAGAATTATGGAAATGGCACTAGCGGTATCTTCTTCTTCCTGGTACTGTTCCAACTCATTGCCTAGGTAGGCTGTTGATGTCGTTCTCAGGCTGCATCTTCTTCGGTTATGGGTGCCGCTTTTATCTAGACCATTTCTCTGCAGAATTTGGGAGTATTGAGTCATTCAGGAATCCTTGGTCTTCCTCTGGATGACTGTCGATGAAGCCCCACAGATATTTCTTGCTTTACCGTGTTCTTCTTATGTACCTGTACCATCTCAGTTATCGTTCTTCCTGCTTACTGTATATGTCCGTGACATGCAGGCTACCACGAATGTGTGAATTTTTAATGCATTACCGGTAGGTATATCGGTAAAATATAAAGATATAACCGGTAATATATAGGTAATGATAAAGATATTAAAATTTTATTATATCATTGTTATTCTGATAATACTGTCACGTATCGTGGCTGCAGGAGGAATTAATGAAAACGCTGGGATTTAATACAGGATTTATTGATTACTGAATAATTAATTAATCGATCGTACAAAGTATCTTAACGCTATTAAATGTAACGCTATTCCTTAAATTAAACTGTTTCGCAAATTTCATCACACTTATATTAATTCATCATAAATAGACACTTTATATTCGCTTTAACACTTTATCCACTGTTCACTAGAATATTCCATTCAATTTCCGCATTTATTCATTTCGCTTCGGTTTATTTCGCTACGTAAGAACTTTCTAGAATATCGCTGTCGAATTACCGCTCGCTTGGCACCACTGGCCTCTCGCAACTCGCCGCTACCGCTCGCTTGGCACCACTGGCCTCTCGCAACTCGCGGCTACGTTAGAATTTTAAATTGTCTTTTTGGTATTATAAGGATTATTTAATTAATATTGTTTTCCCAGATTTTTTGGTAATGCATTGCTTTTTTTCTTGAATGCGCTGAACGCCATTGGTATCTAGACGATGCCGACGTACGATGCTAGATTGTAAAATGTTAAAAATTGTTTGATTTACAAAAATCAATACATTATTAATTTAATGCAGAACATTTTAGGTATCCAATTCGGCCGCTCCTTTTCATACATAGGATATTAAAAAAAATAACCCACAAAAACCAAGTTTTTACTATACTCCCTTTCTTTGTGAAATATAACAACAATTAAAGACGAATTAAAACATATAACAACACTAAACTTACAGAAATTTAATATATTTCTAAAATGTCAGATATTTTGAGATGTCAAGATTTTGATAGATTCAATTATCATCAATATCGTACCTTATGAATTACCAGCGTCAAATAATTTAGTCAGAATCAGATTTGAGTAATGTAGAATGCTTCAAAACTAAGCAGAAATCTAAAAGAAATAAATTATTATTTGATTTTTTCCCAAAAAACCCATTTTTGCTGTCATCTGTGAACCAATGGTTTTATAAATTTTCGTAATTCGTAGTGATGTACCTACCGACGGAGTAATTCAAATTTAGAAAATATTCGCGACGTTATCGGGCCGCCGCGCCGTTTGAAAAAACCGATTCCAATTTGAAAAAACCAATAAAATTTCTAAAAATCCGAAATTATACTATAATTATTAAATTTTTTTAACGAAAATTTGATAAATCTTCTTGATCGTCGCCACGAATCTGCTTGCCAAGTTTCAGCTCGATTGGATCACGGGAAAAGGGTCAAAAATCGATCCAAAGTTTTTGTTGACGGCAAGCAAGCAGACGCCACGAGTTAATATAAAGGGAGTAAAAATCTCAAACGTTCGCATTACGCGTGCGCCAATTCATATATTTTTTTAATTGAATGGCTCGAAACTCTCGGTAGCGGTGATCATCTCGGTCTGCTGCACCCTGCGCGGGGCCTAAATAATTTCACTACGCTGGTCCCCAAGGTTGAAGAACATTCCACTCTGCAGCACAGCACTAGATTGGCCAAGAGCGACCTGCAAGGCATTCGTTTCGCTGGAAAACAAATGCAAGCCAGATGCCAGCGTGCAAACAAAACAAAGATGAGCGTGGGGACCTTGATTTTACTCAAATCTTGATAAACAAACAACACAACTTTTCCAATCGATTAGATCTGTTGTACATGTACAACAATAGACAATACGTAATACGTCTATTACGCCGGTGAAATGCGTGTTAAAGGTTACCCAATAATGATCGGACATATAGAAATACAGTTTTTATTATATGTTCACGTAATGAATAATCATTTTACATTCACGTGTTTCTAGAATAATTATTCAACCTTGATATGTGAACGCAATCAATTTGAATTATGAATTTCTAATTTGAATGCAGTTATCACCACATGTGTACATGTTCATACATGTATGTGGATTTTGTGAAAGTGAGTAATATTTACAGGGTGATTGAATTCATTCATTTCAAACTCGTCAAACTTAGAACGTCAAAATTGGCGCCATTACAATATTATACAATAACTATCAAGATATATTTTACATAATATAACATATATAACAAGTTATATATCAAGATATATAACTGAACTAAGCAATATTGCTTAGTTCAGAATACGGTCAGAATATTTTTTTTTATTTACATATTGAGTGAAAGGTCAATAATGCAAAGTTTGCATTTTTTCCAATATTTCTGACTTATCTTCTGTTAAACATTAAACAATCATTAATATCAAATATTAAAAATTCATTCGCTTTGATACAGATCAAATACAATGATTAAAACCTTGCTAAAACAAATTCAAATTAAAACAGTTCAAATTTATGCACGGTATTAATTATTTTATTTAACTCGTAACAAATCCAATGAATTTTTAATATTTGACATAAATTACTTTTATGGCAGTCTAAAGAAACAGTGCAAACTTTGATGTCGCGTATCTCCTTAGCCGTTGACATTACACTCAGAGTGTAAAGAATATTTTCTACTCAAAATTGCACGAAGAAGACTCCTTCAAAGTTTTTTCTACTAGTTATAAGACACCCTGTACAATTATAGATATCTCTTAAACATTGTCAATGTATTAACATTTTTTTTATCTCTAATTATTATTATAATTAATAAAAAATACTACACCACTTGAGAGTAAACAAAATTAAGTCAAGTTGCATGTTTTTATTCATCAAGAGTTGCTTCCTCTTGCATTCTTTAATCTTCGTCAAACCGCTTTTCGAATTATGACTTAAAACATTTTCTGTATCATCTATTTTGTTTTCTTTGCTTATTGATGTTATAGGATCTTCATTCGGATTGCTAGATAGTTAAAGAACTCCCGATAAAAGAAGCGCTTTCAAAACCGAACACTAAAACAACAACATTGAACCGAATTGCTAAGTATAAGAAAAAATTTCAAAAATCTATTTTGTTAGATAATTGTGGTCTAGAGGTGATGCATTGCGCGATTAAAATCTTCTTATTACCATCAAAATTATAATAATGAATAAGATTTTTTTTTTATTTATTATGTATTGTGTCTGAAAATATTTATTTATATTCTAGTTTTAGTAATTTTGTATTACATATTATATAAAAAAATTTAAAAAAATCGATGTGCATACCATTCATGAAGTATTTGACTTCTTTCTCAGGGTGTTACGATAAAGAAACCATGTTAAATACACCACGTACCTTAAAACTAAAAATAAAAAATAATAAATACGGATGATATTAGATTAAAATCTCTCTGTCTGTGTGTGAGATGAATCGTGAATAATATTTTTGAAGGATAGAAGCATGTTACTGTCTCATAGATATTGGAGCAGACTGTTGCAGCATCTGACAGCATTCACGTGGAATGATCTATTGAATGAGTGTGAGGAATGCTGTGGAATAATTTTTTTTAAATATATAATATTAGGTACAAACCAATGTTTTTTTCTCAATAGATCAGGAGCGCGGATTCTTATATCATAAGCTAATCTGGTGAGAGAATACTCGGTTAGAAATAAATAGGTCTTACCTGAAGTCAATGGGAGAGAAAGATATAAAATTAAAATTTACAATACTAGTATATAAAAAATGCAAAATTGTGTCATAAAAAATCTCATGTTTTGTGAATATTTCCAACACTGTACGATTTACAGATTACTTACACTAGGGATCGAATACGCACACATATCGGATATCTTTGTATTACATTAGAGTGCTACCGTACTCATCTCAATAAATACTTCTTAGAGAAACAAGGCAGTCCATTTTAGTTTCTAAATCTGTTGCTTCATAATTTCATAAATTGTAATTTATTCACGTTTTATACTTTTTCATACTATTGAATATTTATATTGCTTCTTCTTAATACTTTTGTTATTGTATATTATCTCTGTAATTAATATTTTTTATCTCTGTTATTTTATACTTACTTTTGTCATTATTATGTTATTTTATATTTACTCTGTATTATACATCTTTTATCTTTATTATCTTATACTTACTTTCTTATTTTATATTACAAGGTATTTTGTGCAAATTACGTTAATAGGTTTTGTAACCGCTGAAATAAATAAATAGTTTTAATCGTTTTGTTGCGTTAAGTAAAATAGCAAATCTTTCAAAACTCGTACATGGGACATGGGACGGTTTTGTAATTAAAAAATTCTACAATGTTGTCAACACAATAATTCATCATTCCAGAATATAACACAATAATTCAGCATTCCAGAATACCTAAATGCTTTCATGAAGATCTTTTTGTTGAAATGACCTTCTAATTGGGCCGAAAATTTTTGTTGTTGTTTGAAAAATGTATCCATCTCAGCTTTAACTCGGTGTTTCAAGTCTATCCTTTAAGTGTTTTGACATTGAGAATTTAATGATTTCCGAAAAGCTCAAAATTGTGCTTTTAATTTAGTTGAGAAATTTATGTTTTTTAACACATTTAGAAATTTATGATTTCTGAACATCTCAAAATTATGTCGGCAGGTGACTGTTGAATAATTATCAAGTCAAATTTATGACTATAGAAACAAATAAATACTGAAAAAATGTTACGAATCCAACAAATTCAAATTTGGAATATTCAATGAAAATTGAAATCTCACTCCAATGTGTATCCTTTAAAGTTTCTCTACTACAAAGGACACACAGAAGGGTATGATAAAACGTATGTACCTATAAAGTTATTGATATATAAAACATATGTTAAGATAAGACTGGACGCTCGCTATTGATTTTATTATGAAGGTCTCTTTTAAAATAAAATAAAAATACATTTAAAATTTAAATCAAGAAAATATTAGAAATCATGTAAATGCTAGTTCCCAATTGTACTTGGGAAAATGACGGATATTTTACCTAGTTGGTCACACCCTTCCCTAAAGCCACTCTTATACAACGGGAATTCCAAAGTAGATTCATATTTTTCGATCGGCAAACTACAGGAAGTACCTTCTTGTATTTGTTCGAAAATAAATAAAAGTCATTAAATTACTGACTAATTTGATATGTGTCATTTATAAAATTTATATTCGCGGTTTTCCCGTGTAAACCACAAAATCGCAATTCGCATCAATCGATTGGTCCGTTGATCGATAAATAATTTACGACGTCTTTATATATTATTTGGTACCTAACGGTGCTCTAAAAACGCTTAGTCACTATAACCCCCAGAAAGGACAGATATAATTATTTCATAAAAAAGGAGAAGAAGAAATAAAATAAATGTTATGTAAATCTGATCTGATCGCGAATTCGCATCAATCGATTTGGTCCGTTGATCGATAAATAATTTACGACATCTTTGTGTATTATTTGGTATCTAACGGTACTCTAAAAATGCTTAGTCACTATAACCCCCAGAAAGGACAGATGTAATTATTTTATAAAAAAAAAATGTTATGAAAATCTGATCACGACGTTTTATTACCATTGTGCGTTTATGGAGATATTAGTGATGTAATATGTTAATCGTTAAACAATGAATTAAAAATTAATATTGGTATCAATGTTGCCTTCTATTAATAGTTTATAAAATGAATGGGAATTTTGATATGGATGAAAATAATGACGATAAATATTTAGATTAGTTTAGATTTCCTTTTTCAGATTGTAATAATATGGTCGCTTTACGGAGTGCTGGAGGCACGGACACTTACTGAGTGATGTGTATATGTTATTTTCTTCTTTTAATAGGTATGTACACCGAATTGACAGAATGAAAGTTGATAGTAATATATACTAAATAATTTTATGAATTATTAGAGTACGAGTTTATAGTAATTTAATTATTCTGAGATTACTCCAGCGCGAATATGTTTATACATACGATATAGGGTTTGAAGATATTCACACATAAAAAACATTCAATTCTGAGTTGAATTGAAATACTCTGATTGCTTATTATTAATCTGATGAATCACCAAGATACGTATCTATCTACCTGTAATTTATAACGTTTGATCAATATTTAATTATGAATTTCATCTGCTGTCCCCGTAACTTCGTGTAAGGTCCGTAATTTCGTTCGAATTCACGGCTAAAAAACGAAATTAAAAATCCGGAGATGAGGCTTGAACGGAAATGGCGGCAATAAAAGCCAGCATTACCCGTCAAAAATACATTACATATAGGACCTAGCAAGGACGCGAACCATTTAATATTCCGCCAAATCGTTAGGGTTTACAATAGTACATTTAAATTCTGGCAGGGGAGATATAAAAAATGTCTAAATATTACTATTTCATGGGTGTCGGCTATGAATTACTAAATAATTTTCTTTTGGAACCGGCAAGCAAAATTACCGTCATTTTTGAAGGGTTACAGTTAGTTAAAAATAAATCGCTTTCGTAATTATTATTCATCGACAATACACGATTAAACGTATATATTTTTTATTTGATTAATGTTAATTTCCTAAATTAATTATTATAATAAATAATATCCGAGATAATAAAGAAAAATCGAAAATTAATTAACAGTGCCAAGTTTTACGCATAATCAATGATTTTTCCGAAATGCATTATTATGGAAATGCATTGTTGTTTGTCTGAGCTGAAGGCAGCTATAAAGGTACCTAGTCAGGCTTGAAAATCGAGACATCAAAAAACCCATTTACGTCATTAAAGATAGGCTTATCTGACAATGATGATGACAATCTTACACAACGAGCGTTTTACGATAGGCAATATTGCTGTCGGCGAAGTAATGAAATTTAATTGTTTGAAATTATTTATTTCGTTTAGAATAATACGCCACTAATAAAACAGCGGGCAGGGACTTGAGTGGTGCTTTCTTATGTTAATTATAAATCAGTATTTTAAAGCGTCACATGTATACATTTTAATGACACCAAAAAGGCAATTCAGAAATTTGTAATAAAATATTGAATGAAACCAATTAAAACATGACCTAGTAATTTTAAACTTATTCAAAAACAGCAAAATGAGTTTGTGGTGACATTATTAATACAATTAGTAAAAAAGTACTTTGTTTTCACCACTGATATATTGAAAATTTCAACATGATTTTTTTAGGGCCAATGGTGTTAATAGTAAATTGAATATTATAAATAACCAGGTCCTTTTTGCAAATAATTGTCTTTTAAATTTGTTTTCATGTTAGTATTTAATTATAATTAATTTCCTTTATACTATTTTTTTTATATTTTTATTTTCTATACTTCGTTTTTTGATTTTTAATTTGTTAGTATACATTGTATCCTGACAAAGAGACATTTGGCCCTGAAACATTTTGATATTTTGAATAAGTGATGAAAATCAAGTTAATTTTTATCAATTATACTAACGTTGTTTTTTATTAATATTCTAAAATTCGCAGCATAAACAGATTTTATTACTGTCGCTCAGAAAAATGTTGGATACTCGTATAGGACACATGTATTGTATTATTGGTCCTATAGCCTTTATTTAATTTAGAAAAAATAAATGCATGTTTTTTATGTGCCTGTTTGTCTAGTAGTTATGACACCCGTCTATAGTTTGTGGGCTCGAACCTCATTCCAGTTAATCCTTTTTTCTTCCAAGTTTGTCCTATTTTCATATTATGAATTTCGTGTATGCGCCTCTACTTAGCATAAAAACTTTTGTCATTTCATATTTCATGCACTTAAGAGGCTCTTATACTTTCAATATTAGCATTAGTTTAATCACTTCCCGCTAAAAATGGAGCTAGTTTCGCTCAAACATGTATTATTTAAGCACAAAAAACGATATCGAGAAATATACAATACTATAAAACGAAATAGAAATGTGCAAACTTTAACGCCTGACCTTTTAACTGCATAGTGCTACATACGTAACCCTTTCTACATGAACGTAAGTTTTGCAAGTTTGGCGAAATTTTTCTGTACAATAATTATTCGATCCTTATATTAGAGATGTGACAAAGCCGACCATGCAATGGATATTGTTTCATTCTGAAATTTCACTCAAAATTTGCTTTTTTATGCTATTTTTCTGATTTTTAAGAAAAACATTTTTTTAAGATCTCCATTACATGTAACATTATGTTATTATTTTTTCTTTAGCGTTGAAAAATTGTATGACGTGTGTGAATTTTCACTATATTTTTTATTGTTTTATAACATTTTGTCTAATATCAATGTTAAATAATTCAAATAAAAACCATTTAAAAAAATTATGCGTGTACTTATGTATGCGCGTTAGAAATTATACTTAAAAAGTAGAATAAAGACAAAATAATAATATTTTCGTTGTCTGTCCGTAACTTACCGGAAAGACGACTTTAGATATTTAGAATGTGACAAGCAATCAGCGCTCAACTCATGTTGCGCGGTCACGCAAAAGTTGTTATTAATTACTATACAATCGTACACCCATGAAAATATGGTTAAGTATAAAGAGAATATAGAAATAAAAATATTCTGAATTATCTTTTCAAAACGTAAGACTTTCATGAAAGTAACTTATATCAAATATCTAAAATTAATTCGCAATAATAAAAGTCAAATAAAATGATAATCATCCGTATTCTGAACTAAGCAACATTGCTATTTCTGTATCTTGACAGTTATTGTATTACATTGTGATGCCGTTTTTTTGACGTTTTATGTTTGACAGGTTTGAAATTAATGAATTCAATCAATTAGAAAGATCATTATTCGTAATTGTGAATACATTAACATTTGTTTACGTTTTAGGGCTTTCTGATTGATTCATTAATTATTTCAAACATGCCAAACTTAAAACATCGAAATTAGTGTCAATATATTGTTATACATACCTGTCAAGATTGCGATAAAGATCTGACATCCCAATATTTTCAGAATAGCACAGATTAACTTTATAAAGTATTATATATTTATCAAATTTCTGAAGGGTGATAGTGCAAAATGATTAAACTTTTTTTGCTTGTATTGAAGCGAATTTATTTTTAATATTCTACATAAGTTATTAAAATAACAATCAAAAATGGAACATATAAACGTAAAACCTTATGATTAATAAACATAATAACAAAAGATATAAATCATAAAATCTGATTATGAAAACTGGAGAAAAACGATTATTTGAAAAGATCAACAACTGACCATAATAAACGATTATAAAAAACATTCATGCATGTATGCGGTAGAAGTAATATTTAAAAACTAAAATAAAGACAAATTATATATTAATGATGCTCAAAGTATTGAGTTGTATAAATCTACACTGATCATTGTCTATTACTGTATTGAATTTTATGAAAAGAATGAAAACTCATACTTACAGAAATGAAACCTCAAATATCTAAATATAATAATTTGGTTGTCTATCCGTAACTTGCTGGAATGACAACTTTATATAATTAGAGTGTGACACGCAATCAGTGCATGGCTCACGATTATTTAAAAAGTATAATAAAAAAACGATTAACGGAACATATAAACGAAAACAAAACGATTCATTAAAACAGGGTATTTAACATAATACAACATATAAAGATGTTATAAAAGGAAAAAAAAGGATTCATAAGATCGAATTATGTGAACTGGGAAAAACGATTCATAAAAAATATCGACAATTGACCACAATAAATAAAAATATATAACGACGGACGACAAAAATGGAGCATATAAACGGTTCCTTAATAGCCGGAGGATAAATTAATAATCGGGTTTTTCAAAATGATTTAATAAGTTTATATGTTCAATTTAGTCACCCGACCAGAGTTGCCAACAGCGCTTGGCCTAATATCGCCGTTTCCTATACATAAAGTAGCCTAAAGTAGCCCAAACGCCAAAATATCAATATGAATAAAATAAAATGTAATTTTTATCAATTTATTTATAACATATTTATAATGTATTGATAAATAGGCTAAGCCTAATATAAAAAACCGTAATGTTCGTTAAAAGAAAGTAAAGTAAGTAGATAGGTAGCATTTTAAAAACATGGGAGACGTACATTTTGCTACCAGCGTGAAAACTTACCATGTGATTGCTTGGTTGAAAGTTGTTGCAGCACACCTCTTACATTCATATAGGTACGAATTCTAAGAATAGCGATCAGCATGGGTAGTTGCAGGCGATTCCTTAATTTTGTTTTAATTGTCCCCATTACGCTTAAAATTCTTTCAATGAAAGCATTACACAAAGGTAATTGTATTTATTTTCTTAATTATTTGCGATTCGGCTGATTTAAATAACTTGTCTCTGAAGTAGCCTAGTAGGCGACCAGTCGCCTTTTAGATTTTTTCGTCGCCGATTCTCGTTCTGAGTAGCCTAAATGGCGAAAAATCGCCTACGTTGCCAACTCTGCGCCCGACAGCAAATACGAAAATCGTGTACTAGGACCTCTTAATTGAAAATATTTTTCAAAACAAACTCAAAACAATATTATATCGTTTTACTGAAAATTTTTCAGTTAAAATAAAAACACAAAAAAATGCCGGTTCAAAAGATTTCACATCACTATTTCGTGAAAAAATGACAATTACCGTTGAGTAAAGAAATAGACGGAGTATCTTATTTCATTAAAAATATTGTTTGCAGGTAAAAGAAAGGACAAAAATTCAGTGTATATACAGAACAAAATCTATATATCATATTGTTTCAAGAAAACAGACAAGAATAATGGAAAAAACATCAGAATCAGCCCGCAAAAACAAGTATATACAGAACAAAATCTATATATCATATTGTTTCAAGAAAACAGATAAGAATAATGGAAAAAACATCAGAATCAGCCCGCAAAAACAAACAAAATTTGACAGTTGTAAAAAATAAAAATGGCGACATTCAAATTCAAGTATTTTTAATACATTTAACAGTTATTTTCTGCATTTACCGTTGTCTCCGCGATATGGGATTTCTAAAATGCATTCATTATACGGATATCTTCCCTTTATTAACACTCAGGCAAAGTTTACGCAGCATTTTAAGATATATTCGTATAAACTAGCGGGAGCGTAACCTGACGACTGGCGTAGTTGGTGTCCAACCAAAGACTGATTTGAAAGAAAAATGATCTTTTAACAGACTATACGATTTAATTAATTCAAATTTCTGTGTATGAGGTAGAAAATTTTGAATATTTTTATATTAATGACAGTGAAATTTTCTTAGTACGCATGTAAAATTTAATTAAAATAATCAATGTTTTAATGGTTTTTTGGATGCTGCAATATAGGAGACGGAAAGTGAATTTTTATCTTTTTGTAAACGTTGTATTTAACAACCTACCCAAAAATAATTATATATTTTCCCCCAAACTTTCTGTTTGAACTTCTTTTATTCAATTTATTAAAAAAATATACGGTATTTACGTGGAAATATTTCGAGAAAAAGTGTACCAAAGATAACTCTATTGCTAGAAAGATTAAATAGGGCTTCGGGATTATTTTTTTTTTGTGATAATAACAAAGTATTTTTTAAACTTTTTTTAAACAAATGCTTTAATAGTAAATGGACCTTTCATAATAAAATTGATTGAATGCATGGTTAGCTGCAATTTTGGCAACAAGATTCGAAAACTTTACACTAAATTGACTCTCCAGACAGCAAAAACGTGAATCATGTACTATGGCGCCTTAATAACGATATCATGGATTTGATTCTACCATTCTAGATGCAACAAAACATTTTTTTTAATTCAAATATATAACGCATGCGCGTAACAGATTTCCACGGGATGCCTATATTTTGAAAACAAGTGCATCAAAGGGAATGGATTTTTAATCGTTCATTATTATTCAGCATCAATAATTAAAAA